>VXBR01002039.1:688468-703173 GCA_013400215.1 Cisticola juncidis | reverse complement strand
GGCGGGCAGGCCGCAGCGGGGCGCCCCCTGCCGGAGTCCCGCCGCAGCGCGGCAGCCCCGCGAGCATCGCCGCGGTCAAGGTCACGGAGCGTCCTCGGGCCGGGCCGGAGCCTCGGGAGGCCCGGGAAAAACCGACCGGGAAAGCGACACGGGCGGATGTAGCCTTCTCTTCTGTAGCCTTCTCTAAATGAGGGCAATTTCTGCTTTTCCTGCTTCCCTCATATGCTTTTCCTTGGCCATCATGTTTGCTCCTCGGCTGTGCCCGGGGAACTCTAACTTTTCTTGTTAAGGCTTTTTTTTTCCCTTCTGTAAAGAAGGGAAATTTATGATCATAGCTTTTTTTAGTAACATTGAATTTCATAATTTACAAGCCACTTAATCCGTTCAACATGTTTACATTATCAGTGGTGGGTCTGTTGCCAACCATTTGCTTTTCATGATTTTTACTGTTTTTTTTCTGGTAAGACTGCAAGCAAACCTTAGTTGATTTCTTTTGCAGTTGTTTTTCACTTCCAAGCAGAACACATAATTTGGTCTTGGCTTTTCCTCGTATGTGAAGAGGAACGGACACTTAGTTGAAACATAAATTTTTATTTTCAAGATTAAGGTCATGTAGCTCATTTTCACTTTGAAGCTGCCTTTGTGGTTTGGGGGGGTTTATGTGTTATGGGGGCTTTGGAGTTTTTTGGTTATTGTTGGTTGGGAGGGGGTTGTTCAGTGGTTTGGTTTGTTTTGTTTTTTGTTGGTTGGTTTGGTTCTGAAGAGTTATTTTTAAAATATATGTGTCTACTTAGCTTTGGAAAGAAGGATGTCCTCGTTGAGTATACCCCAATTTCTTAGGTTAAAAATCCTACACCTAGATATTTGAAGGGCTCAGGTAAAACATTATTCTCAGCTTTCTGTGAAGCTCCAGGATGGTAGATCAATATATACATTTATGATACATAGCAGCATTATTGTATTGTTTGAGGAATGCATCCCTGTAATCTGTATATACACTGGTAAAATCAGGATGCTACTTGCAAGCAGCTAAACTCACTCTACAGCAGATTTTATCTGTTTGGCCTCAAGGTTTTTCCAAAGTCTTAATAATTGTTTTGTACTCTTCATCTTTTTATCAAGAAAGATGCACTCTCCAAGTTTCATGCTCAAAACTATTACAAGTTTTGCTGTCTTTTGCCACACCTTGTTCTTCAAATATGTAAACATACAACTGTTTGGGGATTTTAACATGATGTTGATGTCAAATGAGTAAAGGAGGGATAATGAACAAATCAGAAGCATGGTGGTTTTCAGAAAGGCATTTAGGCTGAAATACACTGCTCTTTGCTTGAACTTGGTATTCACAGGGCTGGAAGGAAAATGGGAAGTGTAATTACTGCCCAGCAGTAATCAGTTTAACACTGGATTGGGGCAGGGGGATGGCAGCCTGTGACAGCATAAACTAACTGTACCCTCACTGTCCTGCACTAACAGCTCAAGGAAAGGATTTTGCATGATCTGACCTTGAGTCTAAAGGCCAGTTGGGAAGAATAAATACATTTAGTGATGTTATTTATCAAAATTGCCATGTGTCTCCCTTCTCTATGCAAAGATTCAGGGTTTTGGTTCTTTCAGTTTGATTCAGGCCAATATTTTCTGTTGATATTTTGTAAGTAAAATACAAGAAGACTTTGAATCCTTTTTAATACACAGCAGGGGTAGAAGAAATTGTTACACTCGAGGAATTTTATCTCAGCATTCCCAAAGCTCTGGGGTGCTTTAAGGTCCTGGGCTCCAGCATCCTGCCAGCACATCCAGCACCCGTGTCTGCGCGTGCTAGCCATTCCCAGGCCCTTTGTCTCTTGGCCTCGATGATACTGCTGCCATGGTGAAAAACAGAGAGAAAGAACAACAGGATATTGTCCCGTCCTGGCCTGCGTGCCAACTGTGACAAAATGTTGTTTTCTCCTTGGTTCGGGGGTTCTTGTCGGCTTTTACTTGTCTTGGGTGAGGCTGAAAACATTGAGATGTTTTTAAAATTCTTCTCGTTCGTGTGGAAACCTTGAGTCTCTAGGAGCAAGGTGGTGTCCCATGCCCTGGTGCAAACATTCCTGTCCTGGGAGATGATTCTCTGAGTCATGCAGAGGAAAAGAAGCGTTCTGATGTAAAAGACAACAGGAAGGCGTTCAGCACGCTGTGTGCCAGCAGGACACCTGCAGAGCTGCCGCAGGGGTGGAAGTGAGCCACAGGCTGCCTGAGGAGCGCTGAGAAAACTGCATGGCTGCACAAATCTGACGCCAAACCAGGGCTCTATTTTTGGTCTCCGCTCCGCGTTTGTGACACCTGTAGGGCCGCGTGAAGTGCACAAGAGACTTGTGCAGCTCCTCCCGGAGCGGAGGAACCGCCGCAGGGCACGGGAGCGCAGCGGAGCGTTCTTGCTTAGCCAACAGGACTAATTATAACCCGGGAATATGAACTGTACATGTGCTGAAGCTGCCAAGACGGGAGCTGGGTGTGTGCCAGCGCTCGAATGAGGACACACCACCCTGTCAGGACTCTCCGGGAGCAGCAGGCAGCGCCGAGGTGCGCACGGAGCCCCACGCAGGGAGCCGGACACATGCGGGCACGGCAGGAGGACGGTAGGCGCTGAGCTGCTGCTTTGGGGTGGGCACGGTGTTCATCAGTCAGTCTGCTTTCCAAATACACCATCTCTGTGCCGTGACACACTTAAGAAAATCTTAGCTTTGATGTGGTCTCATTAACATGCAACAAAACCAAAAAAACTGCGACTAATGTGAGGTGCTGGCAAAAGATTTGAATTGTGCATGTTTTTATGGTTGTGTGGACCACTGTCCCTTCTGGTGGTGATAAAGACCCCCACTGTGAGGAGGACATGAGGTGAAAAATGATAATTGAGGCAGATAATGAGTTGTGTTAAAGCCACCTAGGACAAACTGGAATAATGTAAGATATTCTGTAGAAATGTATCATATAGACTACTTAAAACCAAGGGGCAGACATAACAAATGCTTTGAAAGATAAATTGCAGAAATTTAAGAAATCTGCTTGAAGTGAGACGTGATGAAATGTTAGAAAACCACAAAGGTGAAAGAAATAGATGTGCTAATTACATAATTGTGGGACTACCTAAGAAATGCCTATGAAGGAGGAAGCCTATGCTGGTCAGTTATGAAATTTTTAGTCGGGGTTCAGAAAGACTGAATTGATGAAAGGTTACTGTTAAATTTCTGTTAAGTTGTAAGCTTTAAAAAATAACAAAACTTATTTTAAACGAACATGTTGTGATATTGTTTTAATGATCTGGGGTATGAAAAAGTTGATCAAAGGCTATTCTATAACCTAAGGTTTGCTTTGAAGGAAGATGCATTTAAAAAACAAAAAAGGTCAGTAACTACTAAAAGCTGGGCTGTCTCCACAGTACTCAGAGTCAGTGAGTTTCCTGGTTGTGTCTCCAATTCAGGATTGCTATGTTAATATTTTTATACATTCTAGGAAGTTCTAGGCTCTTATGAATTGTTTCTCTTGCCGGTATGCAAGGCTCTTTTCTCTTTTAAGGGCTACTTGGAGTTGTAGAAGGCTCTTCTCTTCAAGCTCTTCCCCATCTAAGTAGAATAACTGTATCATATGTAAGGCCTCAGTCTGTAAATCTTAACAGGTCAATCTGTTCAAAGCTGGTTTCTTACAAACCAGTAAATAATTCATAAGTGTTAGTTAGCTTTGCTTGCAACCAGATCACAGACTGTTAAACAAGGCTTGACTTAATTCTAGCATTGTTTAGATTACATTTCTAGAAAGAGCATCCAACACTCTCTGAGTAAATACACAGAGTTCTTAAACCTGACTTCTGACATGAACATAGTAATTTTAAATTGATGCTTCTGTCCTCCACAGGTATGTTTAAGGATGTAACAGTCTTGGTTTAGTCTTAGGAACTGCCTATTCCTCAATAACTGTTACAAAACTTTGATATATTTTAACATAAATTTAAATATTAATCTCTTTGCAGGTATACTTATCAGATGCATTCCGTGATTTCTACCAGTGAACCTGCACAAGCAATTCCTTTCTAAGCTCACTCTAGGAACTGCATCTTGGTCCTTGTACTGCTCAAACTCCCAGAATATTACACTCGACAAGACCTTATTACCTACTGAGAAATACAATGACTGAGTTCCTGGTTTGTTTTAATTGGTGCAATGGTGAACAGCCCCCACCGGTAGGTATTTATCAGATTTGAAATTTTGTCTTCCAGTTATGTGGGAAACACTTTCATTATCCTGTTGTTTTGATTAGTTTTGGCAAAGTAATGCAAAAGCTAAAACCAACTTAGACAGTATGACTGTTTGCAGTTCTCAGGCCCTGACTTTCCAACAGTAAAGAAAGCTTTGCTACAATTCAATTAGCAGTAATAAAAGTGACTTTCATTGTGTCTTACTGTAAACAGTCTGAAACCTCAGCCTGCTTGCCGTGAGGTGTCATTAAGGGTCAGTTCTGGCTATCTATTTTTAGATAGTTTCTGGCTGAAAGATGATGATGTTTTCTGAATAGGATAAGATATCCTAAGATATCATTTTTTTCTCACAGAAGAGGCGTCGGAGGCTGGACCGGAACATGATAGGAGAGCCAATGAACTTTGTACACACCGCACACGTCGGGGCCAGGGAGATGGGGAGTGACTATTCCTCAGTAAGTGTGCACCTCTGGGAAATGCACAGATCTCCCCTCAGTAACCTGTAGAGCAGTAGCTAGTAAAATATGGGATAATTGTTACAGAAAGAAAAATCTTGAGTTGTTTTTCTTTTTTTAAAAACAACATAATAGCATCAGAACAGAACTGTCTTTTGGTTTGTCAACGTGAGATACTGTGGGAGATACACTGAACAGGAAGTGCTCATTTCCTCAGTACCTTTACACATGAGAACCTTTTGAATACAGATTCTACAGATGCACTTCATATTAGAACCAAATCACCCTGAAGTTAAAGCTGTGCCAGGGTGAGGGATGTAAGAATAAGTGGATTTTGTATAGCAAAACACATCTCAAACACTGACTTAAAATAGTATTTAACAGTCCTGGATTTAGTTATTATTTCTGCCTACTGCATTTAGAACTCAGCACTGTAAACATATGGCCCACCTGCTCTTTCAAACTGATGCCTTTAATAATTGCTCTGGCAACCAGAATTTATAAGATGTGTGTCATAATAAGCTTTTTTTTCCTAGGCTGTGTCAATTCAGGACCACATGAAGTCTAAAGGTGGCTACACAAATGGCACTTCTGCAACTGTTGAAATATAGGAAACTGAGAGAAAGCTGAAGTCTGCTCTGTCTTATGAGGACTCCCTGGACTGTGCTTTCATGTTCTCTAAAACCTTATTGTCATGGAGTAGGGAGGGTACCTGAATTATAAATAGGTCAGTACAAGCTTTGGTGTTCTTTGCACAATATCTTCTGAAGGAGTTATTGTAAATTATCCTTAGAATGGTCTGTCATGGTAGTGTTGTAGTAGCAACTGTAGTTTGTCACTGTGGGTGACTTCCTAGCTCTGTCCCAAAAGCCTCTCAAAGCTGTCATATAAAATGGGATTGGAAGTCAATATGGATTGTCTGGGATTTTGGCATCTGTCTTCTTCTCCTCTCAGGAAATGCAGAGGAGATTTAATTGGAAGGTATCGCATGATTTCACTTCTTACATGGGCTAAGCTGAGTTGCTAAGTACGACCTTGTAGCTGTCAGATAATTTTTGGATCTGTTTTTTAGATGCTTTACAACCTAATGCATAAATCTTTGGTATTTTTTAATGCCTTTTGATAGTGAATGAATTCTAATGTAGGATAGTTAGCTGAGTCTGCAAAACACAGTGAAACTTCTGCCTTGCCAAGATAACACTTTCGTATCTAAAAATGGAGCTTCTGCAAACATTCTGACTCTCAAATGAGACTCAGAACAAGAGATGTGCTCCTCAGTGACTGGGCTGCCTCCCACCCATGCACACACACTGCTGGGACTGGCAGCTATTGCTGCAACACAGCTAATTGTACCTACCAGTTAACTTCCAGTGGTGCTACAATATGCTCACTACTGTCAGTTTTGCATGACTACTGTTGAATTTTAAACTAAACATATTTAAGATCCCTCTCTTTGTTACCTCTCTGTAACAGTAACCACACAGGACTTCAAGGGATATCTTGCTTGTATTTCTGGCTCCTTAATGTCAAGATTGTCTGTTTTATATGAAATTAATATTTTCTTGCATGTGGTGTAAGTGATACAGCCATGTGAAGGACATACATTTAAAGAATATTGTGAAAAGTTGCAGGAGTATTAAATGGAAACAGCATTTTGCAGAGTTCCAGCACTTCATAAATATTTAAATAAATATCCATAAATATTTAGACATACTCAAACTACAGTTTATTACTTAGTTCTTATTCATCTTTCTATTAAGTGACATGACAAAACTGCTGAAGCGGAACTAGGTTATTCTCATACCCAATCACTGACAATTGTTCCCCAGCTCAAAATTCTGTATGACTGCCACTGTGGAAACAGGAAATCTGTTTGCTCTCGTGGGACTAACTAATTATGAGTGTTTAAATTGCTGCCATATCAGCACAAGTTATGCTGGAAGTCAGCAAACTGTCCTTGTTCTAGGCAGAAGATCAGTTATGAACTTTTTTCCATTAAAAAAAAAATTATAGCTGGAAATTTTTTAACATGGATGATTTTGTTTGTAGTTGTGATGATTAAATCTAGATGCTGGCTTTGCTGAATTGTTAGGCTGTGTTTTCTGAGTATACTAGGGAACTTAAAATATGAATGGTAGCTCTGTCTTTCAGTATATGCTCAAAAAAACACCTTTTACCCTCCCCCATATTTTATCTTTTAGGTCCAAAAAGGAAGAGGGAGTGTTGCTTTCTGTAACAGTCAACAGCTGATCATGACATTTTGTACCCACATAAGAGAAATCTAATATCTGTGTCTTGCTAGATCCTTACTCTTGAACTAGAATGCACACCAAATTTTAATATATTTTAAAATAAGCATAGCTAATTTAGTACATTTAGCTTTTTCAAGTCTTTTACATTTCTGTCTTCTAACTTGAGATATATTCTAACAGCCTAGTTAAGATACAGAGTTTAAAGAAGCTAAATCCTGTGTAGTGTTGAGAAAACAAAAAGTGGCCAAGTTATTTGAAAGAATGGATTCTAATTCATCTACTATTATACAAAGTGAATGCATTCAGTCATCTATGCCTGCCCAGAAAAAATGGTGATAGGGCAGTTGTCATGAAGAAAAGGGGCTGTGTTTTGGGATAAGAAAACAAATTGAACAAAAGTTAGGGTTTCTTGAAGACACATGCAGCAGATTTAAAATCAGTGGTGTAACTAGGAATAAAGGAGTTGGTGAATATTTCAGTTCTTCTCTCTAAAAAGAAATGAACAGAAAATTTGTTATTAAACACTTATTTGGAGAAAAATCCTAGTTTTGATCATGTAAACCAAGCATCACTATCTGGTGTGAAACTAACCTATTTTGATCAGACTATATGCTATTATATTGGACCATATTGAAGTGCAACATCATTAAAAAGTAATGTTTTGCTATTACATTAAAAGTGTCATTACTTTTAAAAATCTAACAAACATAAACACACGTTTTAGGGCTTAGATAATTTTTGTTCTATATTTAGAAACTTTATGTACCTGTAATCTGTCATGTAACTCAGTATGAGCCTATCTTAGTTATAATAAATATGTTGAACTGGGTACTTGCACTCTTTTCATATTGCAAAAAAATCTTGATATTTTCTCTGCACTGAAAACCTGTAGGTTAAGTGGATGGATCATCATGGCTTCAACTTCTATTGCACAGAATGAAATTTCTCCACTAGAGAGCACAGTTTTACATTGAGTCTTCTCTGTTCTGTGCAAGCTCTTACTCCATTGTGGGGTTTGGTGGGTTTTTTTGAGCGTGACTGAAATAAAATACAGAAATAATACCGATTGATCAAACTTCTTAATCTACATTTTAAGCTGTGAAGACCTTACATCAAGACAATCAAGAAACATTACAGCTCTGACTTGGTGCTATTTTATGGTTTCTTTTTCTAGTCATAAGTAAAATAACTTGCAAGCAGAGCAGGATCAACTGTTTTTATGTAGTCTGGCAGAGTCCTAGCACTGTTTGCTTCCTTGGTAAAAAATAATCTGGGATGGGGAGGTATTTTCAATTCTGGCTGTCTTATCCTTTGATGTTCCTGTTAGGCTTTACTGACTGTCCCATAATCCTGCATACAGCTGTGGTCAGTATATAGAAAAGGTATTTGTCTTTTCCACAATCTAATATGTCTTTTTATCTCCTGCAGAGCAGCTTTATACCAATTACAGGGTGTCAATGCCATGCTCCAAGTTACCCTGTGATAATAACTTGTAATCCACAAACGTGGTACTGTTCCTTTGTATGCTCTTGCCATATTGGACTAACAGGTGCAGTTGTAGCTTCCACTCTGTACTGACAAAAATTGTTAAGAGATTAATAAATACCCTTGATCTTACTATGCCAGCAAGAATAAGCACAATTCAACAATGTTTAATGCCACGTTCATGAAATTCATTGTATGTTATTAAATATGGTATCACTGGAAAAAGAAACTCCAGTCTGTCAGTGAAAGATGATTAAATGGCTGCTCCTGATCATATTTGGATTTACTTTGCTGTCAGCACTGTGACACTGCCCTGAAAAGCCAGCAGTTGGAGATAAGAACGATCTTATCTGCCTTTTATAGTCATTGTGGAACTACAGGAAGAAAACAGAGCTGCTTTACAGTGCTGCTAAGACATTCACTGGTGAGTGAGTTCCTGTAAGGCTTCCACATACTTTGTGGCTAATGCTTGAAATTCAAAATTTTAGCTGCTTATCTATAAAGGTGAAGTCCTGAGTGCCTAAAGAGATGCTGGAAGTGGTTGGTGCCTGGACTTCTACAGACAAACTGTCCTTCCTTCACACACAGCAATTTGGCTGACACAGAAGGCCCAAGGTACTTACATCAGTAATTTTCCTGCTGACATTCATGTGGTTACAGTGTAGATGTGAAAGGTTTCTCATCCTGTACAGAATAGGTCCTCTCTAAGAACTGGCCTGTTGGACAGTTGTTTCCTCAACAAAGCATTAAACTGTGGAGTTAAACTTTTCATCACACAGCTCTGAGCCACGTTTGTACTTTGTTATGTGAAAGCATGAAGTCCCCTTGTTATGGCTTAACTCTTCCTACTGCAGGGAAAGTTTGAAGAGCTAACAAGCTGATCAGGAACTACAGAAAAAATGAGGTAAGGAAGTGAGGGAGGTTTAGCCACAGAGAGGCAAAGTGGTGCACATTAATGAGGAAGGAGCAGGGAGCAGAAAATGCTCATGTTGACGTTTCTTATCTGCAGTGCACAAGACAGCTTTGATATCAGTTGGAAAATACCCATAATATGTGCATAATTGGTATATAGAGGAAATTAGGCAGTTAAATGCATGACTAAGCTGGGACTTTGAGACACAGATTGGCAATATAATTTTAATGAATAGTAGTATCCTCTTCCTGCAGTGCCATACAAAGCTGTTTTCAGAAAGTGCAGAGCCACCCACAAAAGTAGCTCTGGTTTCAGCAGTTGCAGACTGATGTCACATTTCTGTTTGAAAGAGAAGAGGGCTTTTTCTCTTTTTTTTCCTGCTGTATGTGAGGTTGCAGGTGTTCTAAATGCCAAGGCTTGCTGCACCAACTGGAATACAAACAAATAAAAACTAGCATTAATATGAAATAGCAGTAGTTAAAGGGTATCTGCCTTTGGTCCCCCCCCACTGCCAAAAGTTCAGGGAAACTAAGTAGATCCAGCTGGTATTCAGATTCCAAGTATTGGGAGGATATGGGCAGGTTGGAGTGAAAGGTCATGAAGAATTCCTTGTGCCTGAGAAAGTCTGGGTGACACTTTGTTGGTCCCTGCAAACTGACATGCCAAAAGGTCACCATGGCTATACCAGATTTCCATTAATACTTTTACTCCTGCTCTTATGTAGAGAATGGAAAGATGAAACAAAATAATGAAAGCACTTTGAGTAGACAGGGATGTTACTACTTCGTGCTCTTGTGCCAAAAAAGCTCCCAGCTCGAGGTGCTTGATACTGAACTACAGCTCCTGTCTTCACCTGGGAACTTAGAGATGTATTGAAACTACTTTATTCAGTGAACTTTTAATTTATTTTTTTTTTGTTATTAAAACAATGCAAATGGGAAGAATATTCTAACAAATTTTAACTTTCCTCTGATATTTGCATATGAATCCAAACTGAACAAAACCAAGGTTGTTATTACTAAGGGCCCATCCTAATTCAGAGGCAAAAAAAAAGAGTTGAATTATGTCTTTTACTGTTTTAATATATATGTATATATTTAGATCTTCATTTAAGTAATATGTAAGGAAATAAGCCATTCTTTTAAACTGAAATTTGTATGATTGCTCTGGCTTACTGAAAACTTTAAAAATGGACTTAAAATTTGCATTTAAATCACTGGGAGAGAATTTAATGTGCTTTTAAAGCTGACATTGGCCTGTACAAGTGGATGACTAATTAATTTCATATTTCTTCATCAAAGAGCTAGAAAAAGAGGTTACAGAATTTCTTTTATTTTATATAAAATAGTGTATTTACATGCATCTGATCTTGCTGGTGCTGAAGAAATAGGTGTACATTTTACATAACTTACCTGAGTCTAAAGATGAATCAAGACTGCCCTAATAACCAGTAATTAGTGACCTGTGTGTTGTTAAGGATTCATATATCTGACAAAACAATGGCATTTATTCTAGTCAGAAATCTGTTTTTTAAAAATTTATCTAATATATGCAAGTTTGAAAGTCTGGACTCAACATGAGCTGAAGCTGCAGATTAATGGTGAAAGAATTACTCTTTTAAATGCACTTACCCACATTTACCCTTGCAGTCTCTACCACCAGGGAACATTAAAACCTGACTCAAAGCCTTTGAAGGTGTGACACAAGCTTAACAATGCAATTCAAAAGTAAGGTTTGCAGTGCTTCATTAATGCATGCTAATGGGGCCTTCCTGCCTAATGGTGTACGAGTAAGGCTTTCACTAGTTTCTTTCAACTAGTTTAAACATTACCTTGAAAATGCATTTAAATTAGTTATTCTCTCTGCTGTATAATATTCAGTGAACTAGGGTATCTCTTTCTTGCAGAAATTGGCATTTACTGGTGTTCAGATAAGACTGTTGGCACATGGGGAAAAGTTGCTAAACATGTGCTTGCATTAATAAACAATTCTTCAATGCTGTCGTTTGTATGTTTTGGATCAGTCTCTTGCCAGGACATTGAGGTCCCACCGGGGCGTTGCACATGTCCCTATCGCCACCATGTGTCCCACAGAGCAGGTTTCAGCAACGTTTCCTGAATCCATTTCATCAACACATTTCACTGGGTTATTTTGCTGTTTTGTTCCAGACTCCAGCCAAAAAGCTGTGAAAATACGAGGCACTGAAAGACTTGATAGGAGGGAGTAAAATATTTTTTGGTTCAGCTATTTCCTTTTCCTCATCACCTGTTTTGTTCCATCCTATTATTCTACAGCCTACTAAATTTCTTTGATATTTGTGCAGCATTTGGGTCAGTGTTCTTTCTTAGTTCTTAGAAATTAAGGCATGTTAAAAATGCATCCCTTCATCCCTTTGAAGCTTGTGTATTGATCAATGAACCCCAAATCCCCTCTGTCCTGATTCTGGTGTGACATAACTGATAAGCAGAGTCCAGCTGCTTTTGCAATCTTAGTCCTCTAAAAATTATGCAATGTTTCTCTAAAATACCTAATGATGATGACCACCCTTCCACATCTGCCTACCTAGGAAGAAACCATCTTCTGTTTATGGAATTTTATGCAAAATCAACAGAATTAGACAATAATTCAAGGTTAAGCTACTGGAAGAGTGAATTTAATTGCATAAGGAAATACAGGGAAAGGAATTGAAAAAAGCAGCTTGGTTGGTATGAGTTTACTGAAAAGCCAAGAGGCTGATCATTATGAAAAAAACATAAATTAGCACTTAATGCAATGTTAGAATTAGGAGAACAGCTCTGGAATCGACAGTACTTTGGATTTCCTCCCTTGTGAGTGAAATCATTAGTGTTTAGAAATGTGCGTAAGTGGTGGAAAACTGCAAATGGAAGGAAAGGATAATTTCTTTTTTTTCCATGAAGAAGATTTCAATATATGCCTAGTATTGTTAAAGCAGTTTATATTCTGTGCTAATTGTTATTTAGATTCAGTTTCCACTTTTTAACTAATATCCTCAATGCCTACATTAAGCATCTCCATTCCTTAACACTTCTAGGAATGCCTGAGTTGAGTTAGAAATTTTATTCTGTGCTGATGTTTTGGTTGGGAAAGGGATTTTTCTGAGAGTGGTGTTGCTCTTCTCTCTGATGGGTGGTATAGAAATGATGTAATTCTTGGTACAGATCTTTAGTATCCTGCTGATTATGTGTAGGGTTATACTGTTCATTGCAAATAAGAAACTTGAGGTTTAAAATTGGAAAAAAAGAGAGAAGGATCCTTTAGGTTTTGAAGCCATCCTTCTTTTGAAGACATTCTTCTGAATGTCTTTTCTTCTGAATGCCTTTATAGCCTAGATTTCTTCTGCCTGGCTATGGAAATCACATATATGAACAAAATCTAGTTTTCTCTGTGTTGAAGTTTGAGAATAGATCATGGTTTTAGTTTTGGTTACATATTAAAGCTAATGGTAAAGGCTGGGGACTACTAAAGTTGCCAATAAAGACTACCTAAGAAGTTTTCACTGATATCCTACCCCCCTACCCCCAAAATATCCTAAGCTGATATCCTAGCACACTCCCCCCCACCAGCTTTTCAGGTATTTCTAACTGACATAGTCCCACTGGAGTGCAGAATACATGTTTAGTGTAAAAATGTTTTAAACAATCATCAAGGCAGGGGACATCAAACCAAGCATACACTTTTGAGAGAGAAATTTCCTTTTATTCAGATGAAATTGTATTCCTTTTTCCTTGGCCCATTTTTATTTCCAGCTGCAGACAGAATAAAAACTGCTGTGTTTTCCTGGGGAACACAAGGAGAAGGATTAGTATGTGGCAGGACAGGACATGCCCCTGTGGAATCTGATCCTGGGAGCAGCTACACACTTGTAATTCAAATTAAACACGTCTTCCATGCCCGAAATACAGTGTAATGTACATACCCACAGCTCATTACAGATCACAGAACTGGCAGGTTTATTGAAGTAAATCAGTATTCATTTGTCATCCAGATCTTGTTAGACTCAGAAGAGACAGTAGTTGGCGTAAAGTGTCATGGTTACTCTGACAACAGCACCAGAATAGAAACACACAGATGGACACCGTACTAGCCTGTTTTTTAAATACCAGTTCTGCATAGATTATGAATTATTAGCTGTGTCACAGTGTGCCATTATCTGTTTAACTGTTTAATGAAATTGTTAGACACATTTTGCAGGTCAGCAATTCCACAAGATGCATAAGCCTGTTCTGTTGCTCATATAATGATGAATTGCAGATTGTCAGTGAGCAAAATAAAAAGCCTGTTACCATCAAAATATTGGTATTGATCAAAATACAGAATAGAACAGCAACAGAACAGCTTCTTGACAATTTGCCATAATGCAGTGGGGAATGTTCTCTGTACATGTTCTTTATGCCTTTGTCCTTAAATGCACAGAGGGTGAAAAACCACGCGTGCAGGAATCTCCTTCCTCAGTAGTAACACCTAATACCCAGTTTGTAGAATTCACCGAGTTTGAGGCAACTCGAACTGAGTTACCCACTTAAAGCTTTGATTTACTGATGCTGAAGTGGAGTTCAACTCTCATCCTCTTGCTTCTCCCTTTCCCTCACGCCTTCGCCATCTCGGTCATGGCCACATTCCCTTCTTTCTACAAGAATTTTCCTGATCTTCCCCTCTTTCTCCCTGTGCGCGCCGGCTCCTGGGCAGGGAAGGGGCAGGGGGCGGATGGCGGAACCAGGGCTGGAAAAAGGCAAATTGCACAACTTCCTTTGCTGGTAAATCACGGAGCTGTTTCAGCCCATCTCCTTCCTGAAAATCCTTGCTAGTTCCTACATCTGATACATCACAGCCCTTTTAATACTTTCGAAACCTCGACATCTCTGAAATGCCCTTGTTGGTTTGTCGTTTTTAGTTTTTCAAGAGCAAACAACGCGACTGCCTCAAGCTTGTGTTACAGGCCACACTTTGCTGTTTCTTGTACTTGTTGCTCTCCCGAACGAGATCCTGCTGCCCTCACCACACCTCTCTCCCACAGCTCTGGAAGAGCTGAACCGAGGCGAAACACCCGGACTGCTTTGTGTCGGGAGGCGTGGGGCACACGCAGCCGCTTCCTCTTATTGTAAGAGCTCTGCGGAGTTTTAGTGAGCACCCACAGCACGGGGAGCTGCTGGGCGGATAGGCCGGGAGCGCAGCGCAGGAACACCCGGACACGGCGGCCCGGGAACACCCGGACACGGCGGCCCGGGAACACCCGGACACGGCGGCGCAGGAACACCCGGACACGGCGGCCCGGGAACACCCGGACACGGCGGCGCAGGAACACCCGGACACGGCGGTGCAGGAACACCCGGACACGGCGCCACACG
>VXBR01002039.1:660764-688376 GCA_013400215.1 Cisticola juncidis | reverse complement strand
CGCGGGCAGGGCCCACGCAGTTCCCATCTCCGGCGGCAGGGCTGGGCTCCCCTGCCCCGAGCGCCTCGGGCCGGGCCGGGCCGTGGCCCGGGCGGTTCGGGCCTCCCGGGCGCGACTCGGGCGAGGCCTCTCGGTTCCTCTCACGGGGCCCGGGGAGCTCGGGCCAACTCCGGTCACGCCTTGGGAGCTGAGATAACAACGGGTGCCTGCGTGGATAAACCTGGTGTTTAAATTTGGATGCGGGGAAGGAGGAAGCTCCTAGTGCGTGTATGTGTCCTGACTTTTGCCTCGTTCCGCTTCAGTTTTGGTTTCGGTATGGCGCGTATTGGCAGCTTTTCCCTCTCCGCAGGTGTACATTGCCGTGGAACAGGCAGACCACCTTCTGCCTAATGGGGAAGTCAAAAACCTTCATAACCTGCTTAGGCAGTATAAAGGATATATATGCATTAAATGCTGTTCCACGAAATTGTTTTGTTGTTGAGATGTTTTTGTTTACTTAATTTTAACAGTCTTATCTTGTTTTGGTAAGACAGGATGCAGAATGCTTCTTTCCTATGTAGGAAGTCACCACTGGATATGCCCAGCAGCAGGTGCACAGCACAGTATGTTAGTACCTTGAGAATGCCTGTGGGGAGTCTTCCTTGCTTTTCCGGAGTCCCACGGAGCTGTCACTGATGTGTTGGGGTTTTCTGAAGAGTGGCTTTGCTCCTTAACCCAATGATTTCCTGCTGCTGACAAGGGAAGGGGCTTCTGCCCTCTTGTAAGACTCCAGGCCCTGTGTCCTGCCTCGTTCTTTGCTGTGCAGGTGCATTTGTAGCAGTGGTGAGCACTGGACCAGGTCACTGTGCCTCAGGAGCTGTCTCTTGACATTAACAGCACTGGGAGCTGGGGTTGGGGAGGGATCACTGCTGCTCTCCGAGCATGGGCTCCTGTTCTCCTGGGCCACAGTGCCTGGAGGAAAGGAGAAGGGCTGAGCTGTGTGTGTCACACAGCCACTGGCAGAACAAAATGATGGTTGTTCTATTCGTGGCTATTTTTTCCTGCTTTTTAGTGTTTCTGTGGGTTTATGTTGTCACTTGCTACATACAGACTACCTGCTCCCTAGTTTGTGTCTTTGAGTTTCTGTATGTCTTATCTAGGCACCAGTTGTGATGGATGTTGTAAATATAGGCTTGGTTGGGTCTCTGTGTCTACTGGTTCATCTGATTTCCTGTATTCTGTGTGCTGGGGTTACTGGTGCACTCCAAAGCAGAGCAGTCAGCCCAGGCCTATATCCCTGCAGTGACAGGTACATGTTTGGAATGTTGGAATTAATTATTCTTTTGGAATATTTGGGATTGAGAGGCAGAATGAGACTTCTCAATTAAAGTAAGAAATTATACAACAAAATCTTAAAGGTGATAAGGGAAGGAAATATGATGCAAGAACTACCTGTGAGAAATAGGAAGGAATTTGGAGGTGAGGGGCCACTGTGAATTGACTGAACCTGAGGTGAAAGGAGATGGTGATGCCCTTTTAGGTAAGGACAGCTGTCCTGCCTCTTCTCTGTGTGGGAATGCCAGAGCAAATCAGCCTAGAGGAGCAGGTCAATCTTTTCAAGAGGTGTTTTTGCGATCACACACTTAAGTTTTGTTCTTAAGTAACAAGATTGAAAATGTACTCGGTGAGAAGTGTTAGCTTTGTGTGTGTACTGAGGAATTGTCCAGTGGCACAGCTGAGTGCAGGGCCACCTACCCAAACCTTGTCTGCTGTGAGAGGGTGCTGAGGCTATTAGGAAATAGCAGGACTTCAGCTGGATGCAAGAGGATTTCCCTGGGGATGTTCCAAGTGAGGTGCCTCATGTAGCATTTCTTTTAATTTTTAACTTCTAAGTGCAGTCTCTGGAGCTCAGCAGTGGATGGGTGTGGGCACACGTCATGCCCAGGTCCTGCCTCCCTCCACCTCGTGAGGATGAATTGTGTGCCCTGATTAATCCCCAGGGAAGGGAAGCTTGCCAAACAAAACATTCATATCAAATAAGCAAGTAATCACTCCTTCTAGGTAGATTTATGCTTGTGTAGCATTAACGCTTGATTTCGTGGAACCCAGAAAACACTTATTATTCTATTTGGTGAAGCAGAAAGAGCTTTTAATGGATGTAAACCTCTGGGGTTTGCACCTGTTTGAGGTCTTTACTGCTTTTTATTCACCATTAGTTTGTACTTCTAGGTGAATGCACCTAAGAGGAAAGCTTGATCATTTTACTGCTGATCATAAATCATGGGAACAATTTATTTCAGCTGACAGCAGAAGGACTGTTCTGTATTAAACAGTTAATGTGCTCAGGCCCTTTGACACAGTTCTCCCAGCAGATGTTCATGCTCTGGGGCTGATATAATGGATTCCTCTGAAGAAGGTTTTTTGCTATTCAAACCAGGCAGACTTAAACCTCTGCAACAATATCGTCACATGCTTTTATTTTCTCTCAGCTCTCCCTTGCTGCAGAATACAGATCTTCTAGCTTGAGCAGAAATGCCTCTCTAGCACTGTTAAGGCTTACTTAGCATTGTGTATCTAACTGTTTGGGCTTCCCATACCCATGCCTACTTCTAGCTTAATATGTTAGTGGTTTTTTTATATAAATACGAAATTTACAGCAAAATCTTAATTTTTTTTTATTCTGATGATGCTTCTTGCTATTGAGGTCAGTTTCAAGACAAACAGTTGAAATAAGAACATAATTATTTTTTTTATGGTGACACTTCTTTAAGATGCAAATAATGTTTATTTGCTTCCACTGCTTTATAGCTGTAGCTGCATCTAATCTTTAGTCTGTTAATTTATCCATTCAGTTACCTGACCTTTACTTATGCTTGAGGAGAAGTATACATTCCTAACATTATTAGAAGTTTTAAAATTCAGCTGTACTTGTAAATAACAGGAATCATATTAGGTGAGGGACTCTAATCTTAAGAAACAGCTTTATTTTCTTGACTACACAGATTCTTTTTAAGGTACACTAGTTGATCTCTGTGTTTATTGTAACTTGACAAAAATATTTTGGGACTTATCATATGATGTATATGTATGATACATATAATCCCTTACTTTATAAGTAGGGAAAATTATAGACTCTGGGAGGAAGGAAGACTCTAGAACTTCATCTCTTTTCCATGTAAAATTTCACACTTTTTGGAAGGCACTAGATAGAGAATCTGAAGTAATTTGTGTTGGTTTCTTGCTGGTATTCTGCTTGGTGACATGAACTGTACATGTCATAAATACACTGTATTTGCAAAGAGGATAAGCAGCATTATATAGTAACTAGGTTCTTACTGGTTTTCCAACCTGCTCTCAAGCTCTCATGGAATCAGTCATTATGTAAAATTATGACTTGAGTACATTCCTTTTCTTCTAGCAGCTCTTTCTCTTCTTAAGCTTTTTAGAAGAATATTTCCATAGCTGATGTTCTGAACTTGGTGTAACTCAGAGCACTGTGATCCATTGCAGGTAGCTGCTGATGAGGGCATCCTGCATGCCTCTGGGAGTGGAGTGCCTCCAGTAACTAAGGATTACTGCATCATTTACAATTCTAATTGGACAACTCTTCTAAAAACCCTGGACAATGCTGTAAGTAGCTTGTAGTTATACTTTCTAAGAAAACTAGAATGCAGTACGAGTTTGAGTCAACTATAACTGGTCTTCAAAATTTCAAGTTAAATACGTGCTATGCTGAATATTTGCCATTTTTGTTCATGTTTTCCCCTTTCCCCCAAATCACTCAAAAAAAAAAATCTGTAGTGAACATTTCTATCCTTTAAAGAGTTGGCTTCTAGAGTTTACAAAGGGAATACTCTCTCTGTGCTTAGAACCAGGTTTTGCATTTATATGTTTATTTATTTATGTGTTTATTTATTCATTGTTAATTTTTTTCCTTCTGATGTTATCCTTATGTCTAAGGATATTATATTTGGGACTTAAAGTTCTGTTTATTTGTTAATAAAAGTTGGTAAACTTCTGAAACTTTTTTTTTATATTGACTCATCAGTTTGATGTACTGTTTAATTGTCTTGAAAACGGGTGGTGTAATAGGAGATTATCTGAAATGTACCATTATGCTATATTTTCTGAGTGTGTTGGTGTGAGGCAGAAATAAATGTTCTTTAGGCATTCTTATAAACAGGAAATACTTTGTGTTTGGGAGAGATGTTGTTCATTTGCAGACTAACTCAATGTAAGACACAGTAAAAATCATTTATCTGCCCCAGATGTCTTTGCTGTGCCACTTTGGCCACTGGGATGCCTTGACCAAATAAGGAAAACTGACAATCATTTTAAGATAATTGTCAATATGAAATTAAATTTTGAAATAAGGAGATGATGATGATGTAAGTAATACATTATTAGACTGAACAACTGGTTTTAAACAAGCATTGTCCTTTGGACCTCTGGATATGTTGTATCCATCAGTGCTCTTTTGGCTTGTAAAGCCTGGAAATATCACAGAGTGTACACTGGATTCCCTTGAACTACAAGTACTGATTTTTCTGTGTAATCAGTTTCTTATGTTTAAATTGCAATACCAACTGCTGTGAAATTGCATTTAGAAATAGCCAGATTACTTCAGCTCTGTGCTGCTCTAAATGTCCTTCAGAACTGCAGGCTGCAGAAACTGCTGCTGTGATTTTATATTCCTGAATTAATCATTCTTTTCTGTTACACCTCTTCCTGGCAAATCTCCAGTTAAAGAGCATAGTAATGTAGTCATCTGTATTAATTTGTTTAAATTTGTAGTATCAAATTTCCAACTCTAATCACATTCCTTTTCTCCCTCTTTCTCTGCAGACTTTCAGCACTCTGGAAAACCTGACTTCTACAGTCCTCTGCAGTTCAGCTGAAGTTCCTTCTAGCTCAGTGAAAGACAAAGCAGTTGTAGTCATGAGAGGAAACTGCACTTTCTTGGAGAAAGCAAGAATTGCACAAAATTTGGGTGCTAAAATGCTGTTGATTGCCAGTAAATCTAGGCTGGTAAGTTACAAAAACCAGTTTTGTTTTGTACTGAGATAGGGTCTGGTCTGGTCCCATGAGAAGCCCCAAAAGCAGAGGGCTCTGACCACGTGTGGGATTCCAGCACGAGACATTTACAGGGCTGTGCAGAGCTGTACATCAGCTCAGAGCAGCTACAGCTGAGCTGGATTTTTAAATGTTCCTTGTACCTTCAAACACGTTTCTGAATGCAAATATTCATCTTTACCATTCCCTCATTTTAGTGCATTCTGAACTCCATGTAAATTTAGACACGTGTGATAAAAATAATCCAGGGAAATGGAATCCAAAACTGGAAATAAAAAAAAAAAGTCTTGTGAGATCTCATTGCTTTTTTGTTCTCCATTGCAGCTGCAAATTGTATGTACAATTATATACAATTTATGAATTTATGTTATTATCACAGAAAATTCATCTTGTTTTAGAAGTATCGGAACGAAAAAGTTTTGATTATCCCTTGTAGTACTACTGAAGCACAAGAACTGTATGAATCCAGATGTGTTGGTATCATCATCTGGTTTAAGTACATCTATCTTATTAAACTTCTGCAAAGGGTGTTGAATGAGCTTTTTGGTTTTTACCTTCCTACAAATGCACCCAAACTGAAAGGATAGTCTGCTTTTAGGGGTCTAACCTACTTTGTAAATAGGCTCAACATACTTACCACTTACACTTTTCCTTTTAGCCTGCTATTTCAGATAACAAGACTGATTTTGAAGATGTGACTCTTCCAATTGCTCTGATAAGATATAATGACATAGTAGATATGCAGATGGTAAGTAACAGAACTTCAGTATGTTATGTTTGTATAAAGTTAGATATTTGAACAAATAGATTAATTTCAGGTCAGGTCTGGATGCCTACCTGATTTGCATGTGCTTAGATATTGCCTTCATTCCTAAGAGAGGATGGACATTTAGATGTGGGAGTACTGGTCTTCCCAATCAGGTGAACAAGAGAGATTGATTGATTGATTAGAACACTGAGAATGGGAAACACAGGACTTAACTGGAGATGGGGAGTTTCCTGCTGAACAAGAGAAGCTGTTTTCCAGTACACTTGGATACATCTGCAGGTGCCTGGCACACATGAGGAGCTGTAGCCTGAGAGTGCCTTTCCTTTAGTGCAGAAACTACAACAGTTGAGCTTGCAGCTACTGGCACCAGAGCTTTCAGGCAAGCAGCACCTGAGCAGGCTGGATCTTGAGGAAAGACAGATTTTTTGCCTTTGCCAAATGATGAGCTCCCTCTGTATAATGTGACAGGATCAGCTAAAGAGTGATGAGGCAGTGTAGTTTGAGTTTCTGCTGGTGAGTTGGTGGTGAGATGCCAAATGCTTGTTATTAAAATGCAGCAGCTGTGGTATCTCCTACACTTTATAAGCAGGGAAGTTTGTTTTGGGAGTATTTGGAGTTTCTTTTTCCTTGGCATGTAATGTTAGGATAACAAAATATTATACAGGGTTTTAAGGAAAACAGTATCTTTTCTTCGGTGTGGCTTTTTGTGTTGTTATTATATTGTTGTTTTGGGTTTTTTATTTAGCATTGAATAGTTTTGCTAAGCAGGAGTTGCATTACACATGTTTTTTCTGGGGAGAGCAGAGGCTGACACTGTGTAGTCTTAGCTTCTTGAGTTGAATTTGCAAGCTCACTTCACCATTTCTGCTCTTAATCTTCAGAGCTGCCATGGGAGGGTGTTTTAGGTAAGTATGCAAACTGAAGCTGCCTGGATTTGTAGGACTTTGGTTGTTTACTGTTGTCATTAAAGATAGGTACTTGCTGAGCACTGACATAACTGAAGGTTTGTGCTGTCTTCAGACTGCCACAGCCTTGATAAGTTCTGTAGATGAGTTCAGGTTGTCCTCTGTCTTCAGATTTGTTTCTTCAAGTCAGATAAGTGTTGTTTGCTTGCTTGAGTGATTTTAGGATGCCCTGCTAACATGGAAGGGAGCTGAGGCAACTTAGATCTGGATCTTCTCTGTATTGCCCAGTTCTGCTTGGAGTGATGTGATGCAGAATCACTTCTGTGCAGCTGGAACTCACAAAAACACCTCTGCTGTAGATTGGTGTGCCAGGTGATGTCTGATACTGCTGCTGAATCAAAGAATTCAGTTTTGTCTTGTAGTGACACTGCCTTCATAAAAGTGAGGAACACAGCCTAGACTACAAGTGAACTTTCCTGGTTCTGCTCTAGTTTTTTGCCAAAGCCTTCTGTCCTGTCACTGGCAGCTGTTATTTTGAATGATATGCACTGCTGGGAATCCAGCAGCCATTCCATGCTTCCTACTACAGCTGCATTTCTTTTTTAACTCTCTTTGAAGCTTCCAGCTTCCTCCTGTTATTTAGAAGAGAGAGACAGCAGCAGTCTGAGTGCAAGTAGTCTGTATAAATTTCTTTTTACTTGACAAGTAAATCATCTCTGTTAGGCTTTGTCATTAGAGCCAGGTTTGTTAATAGTCTTGATGGCAATAGCAGAGTGTTATAAACCTTCTAGCCATGGACAGCTCTCTTGCAGATTTGTTACCTGATGCAGTCTGGTTCATTCTGCTGCTCCCTGTGGAAGTTGAGGCTTAGGAAGTTTTTAATGAAGGGAGAAATGATAGGAGCAAATTGCTCTGGATTCTAATGTGAATTATACTTTGTAAGATTTATGAAATTTAAAGGAAAAACTGAATTAAGATATATTGGAACTGAATACTAAAAATGTATAAGCCTCTTAGGGTTTTGTTTTTTGTTGGTTTTGTTTTTGTTTTTGGTGGTGTTTGTTTGGGTTTGTGTGTGTGGTTTGTTTGATGGGGTTGTTTGTTTGTTTGTATTTTTGTTTGGTTTTGTTGGTCGGTTTGGATTTTTTTATATAGAGGATGCTGTAATTTGAATAGGATTTCTTTCTCTTCAACGTTATGTTCCACTTCATACAACTGCAGCGTTTCACTAGAATTTAATTTTATTCCTTGTTTTCTGAACTTCTATAACTTCAGGCAAAAACAATGATTCTGACTTCTTTAGCCTGCAGAAAGGTTATTATCTGTAATTAGAAAATTTAGATGTTGAAATGATTCAGCTTTCTTCTGTATTCACTCTACTACCGGGCTTCCCATTCAGTCTTTCTAATGCCATTTTGATCTTTCTGAAGCCAAACTTGTCTGGCATGTTCTTCTCTCTCTTGCTTTTATCTCACATGCAGACTATAAACAAATCTAACTCTGCATCACTGAAGTTTGTTCTCACTGCACAATTATTTTAGATGTCTGGATTTACTTTGACTGCAACAGCAAACTTGTCTTCCCTTCTACTTTCCATTTCTTGTCAAATTATCATCCTTTCTTGTTTTTTAAATCTCACCTTTCAGTCAAATGAAAGTACCTTGGTTTTGCTTTCAAAATTTTTGTATAATTCAGTATCAGTTACATCTGAGTGTTCTCTCCCATTTTCTTCTGCGTATTTCAGATATTGTTTTTTTTTCCTTAGGTCTTAAATATTTTAAATAGCGTGTAATTTCTTTCTTTTCATTTGAATGTTTGTGTGAAGCTGTTGGTAAATAACTTTCTGCCACCTTGAGCTGTCACTGTGTTCTGTCTGAAGCCTCATTTCTGTATGTGAACTGGGTTTTATGGTTTTGAGAGTTGGAGGAAGAACTGCTGATGCCTCAGTGGACCTGTGAGCTTGTATTTCAAGGTGATTGAGTTAGAAGTGCTTTCCTGCAGAGCAGATGTCTTTGATAGCACTTGGTATATTTTGGGGAGGCATTTGGGCTAGAGGCACAACTCAAAGTTGTGGAAAGAATGCAAAGAGGTACCATTTTCTCTTGTGTTATCTCTGTGTTACACAGGAGTAGTAAGAGACTTGTTTCCAAACCTGACCATCCTGAAAGGCAGCACAGAAAACATTGCTTCTTGCCAAACATGACATGTCTTGAGCAGTGAGTTGAAAACTTCCTCAGGATTGTGTAGATTAAGAGTAGGAAATCACAATGTACATCTTGTTGGAAAATAAGCAATATAATTTCATTGTTCTCCGTATGAACCAACTTGTGTGTTATATTTCAGGTGCTTGGAAATGAAGTTAATGTGACCCTGTATGCACCACCTTTGCCAGAGTTTGACTACAGTATGGTGGTCATCTTCCTAATTGCTGTATTTACAGTGGCACTGGGAGGCTACTGGAGTGGAGTAGCAGAACTGTAAGTTTGTTAAATCACATGGACTGAAAAGCTTGTGAAAACTCACTATGATGAGTGAGAAATTATTTTGGTTTAGGTTGGTAGTTAAAAAATTAGATCTGAGTGCAGTTAGCTGCTTTGTTGTGAAATGTTTCAGCATTCTGAGTAACCTCTGAAAAATCACCAGAGGTCTTTGAGGAACCTCAAGCATTAATGCAGCTCTTGGGAGGAGGCATGAGTTAACATTTTGACAAATTACCCAACACTCTGTAACTGGCATCATAATTCTCCAATACCCACACTAGAAATGAGGTATTTTAGTGACACCTTTGGAGTGCAGTGATTCAGGAGGTGAATGCCTGTTGTGCAGGGATGTGCACAGCTGCTCCATCCAGCTGGCTGTGCAGCACTCCTGTCACTGGGAGCAATGGGAAGCACACTGAGCTTGTCTGGCTGGCTCCAGATAAAGTCCAGCCTGGCTTATCTGCTTCAGTTTCGTGTTTTATGTGGGGGAGCAACAGAGCCGTGGTGACAGCAGCAGCTCTAGGTCTGGGCAAGGACAAGGAGGCAGCAGCAGTCCCTGTGGGGGGAAGAGGGAGTGGCAAAAGCAGGGGAAACAAGGGCTGGTGGGGCTTTCTGCACTGTCCTTGAGGGGTGTGCAGCTCTAAGTGATGCACAGAGTTGTTATTAGTCTGGGGTTAAACTGGCTGTAGAGAGCATGGCATTATTCTGAGTATTTCTTGGGTGGCTGTGATGCTAAATGGGCCAGTGTGTGTTGCCACCTTTAGAGTCTCAGTGGTGTTCTGGTGCTTTGCTCCCCAGAACAACAAGGAGAGGATTGTATGTGATAACAACAGCTTCCTTTTTCCCACAGTTATGTAAATTAGCTATTTTAAAGAGATTAAAGAAGTAGGAGAGGAGGTGTGTGTTTCTTTTTTTAAAGGTTGGATCTGATTATGCTTCCTTTTCACCCTGCAGTGCTGCAGGGTGTGGCTGCACTGAATGCTAAAATAACAAAATGTGGTGCTGTCTCCCATATTAAAAATACCTGAATGTAATTTATTAAACTAGTTAAAGTGCTCTTTCATAAATCTAGGGCGAGCTTATTTTTTTAAAAAAGCTGCTTATTCAAAGCATGTCTTCTGAGAAGGTGATTCATCTAACAAGGTGCCCTGCTCCTGTGGGTTATTTTCTTTTGAAGGGAGCTGCTTCAGTGCTGAATTCAGCATTTGGTAGGTAGGTCCTGGGATTCCTCAGGAACCTGCTATCTGATGGACAGATTGCACCAGGTCTGTACTAAAGAGTAGAAGGGCTCTCTGCTCCAAGAACAAACACAGCAATTTAGGTCTCCTTATTTTTGCATGGTGAGGTATAAATAGGGAGTAGGTATGCAC
Organism: Cisticola juncidis; assembly: GCA_013400215.1. NCBI lineage: Eukaryota > Metazoa > Chordata > Aves > Passeriformes > Cisticolidae > Cisticola > Cisticola juncidis. The sequence goes on along the minus strand of VXBR01002039.1, from coordinate 677,800 downwards.
AGAAATCTTACTCCCACTGAAAATCCCCAATTATAGCACCTCTCTTTCACTTACTCTGTAATTATGAGGTGTAAAAGAACTAATACTTAGCTAGCTTCATTCTGCTAACATGAATGGGGTTTGCAGACATTTAATGTCTAGATGAGGTTTTAAGAGTATGCAATACCTGTGATTTTGATTTATTGTAGACATATTTATCAGATTGTCTACATTTAGCCCAATAAATTTTGTAGTCAGAGGTGATGCACTAATAGAGCTCAGTGTGTACATCCTGAAAAGCAGTTTGAGTGTAGTACTACTTTTCTTCACATGGATCAGCATATTGGTTGGAGATACTCCCTTAAAGTTGGCAATTACCATACCATTGGAAAGGAGCACAGTTAAGAATCTTTTCCTTGGGATCTGTGCAAATTTGGAAGTGCATATCTTCATTAAAAAATGGAGAGAGATTCAAACAATAACCATACCATTTTCTGTGGGTTTAAATCTAATAACAGTAGGAAGGACTAAACTGAAACCATGTCATTGTAAATGTTCTGTAACCATCAATTCTGGTCACAGTAAAACATTTTCATAATCTGTCATCTGAGGTAAATGTGTTTGTTGTTTTCTTGTAACAGTGAGAATCTGAAAGCAGTAGCAAGTCCAGGGGAGAGAGAAACCCGATGGAAGAAGGAAGAAAATGTTACTTTCACACCTTTGACAGTTATCTTGTTTGTTGTCATCTGTTGTGTCATGCTGGTCTTACTTTATTTCTTCTACAAATGGTTAGGTAAGAAACAATGAATAATTTATTTTGACTTATTTTTCTACATGATTTTATAAAGTGTTTAAGTCTAAAAAGGTAGATTTCTAAATTAAAAGGAATGTAACTTTTAAAATTATTCTCTTCATGCATGAGTTGAGGGTTGAAAGGATGCAATTGCTACTTAAAGGAGGAGTTTCTCCAGCTGTCTTAGAAAGGCTGCCTTGTTAGTGCTTGTTCTGAATGAAGCTGTGTGGAAGAGAGGTGACTAATGATGAGCAAAAAAATCCATGATTTATGTCAATGTTCTTGGGAGGATGGCAGTGACAACCTAGTAGTGTTCAGAGTTTGCTTGATGAGAACACTTTTTGCTAGTTTGGTTTTTTGGTGAGGATCTGGCTAGAAAGCAATTCTGATACCTCTGAGTCAAGTTTTTGCTTGATGAGAACTTTGTCATGGCAGAGACTCAGAGTTCAGCATTTTCTGTCCTCAGCAGACTGTGGTTTAGCACTGCTATAACTGTTCATAGTTTATATCATGGAGTCATGGGATCCTCAAGGTTGAAAGAGACATTCAGGATCATTCAGTCCAACTGTCTACTCAGTACTGTCACTGCGACCCTTAAACCACATCAGCTAGTCCAGACACCTCTTGAACACAAAATATCAAATGTATGTTATTGTATTTATTTGCTGTTTTCTGTTTTTTTCACTGGTTCCTGTCTTCATTGTTTTTATTTAGTTTATGTTATAATCTCAGTCTTCTGCCTGGCATCTGCGATGAGCCTGTACAATTGTCTTGCAGCATTAATTGGACAAATCCCATTTGGGCAGTGCAGGTATTGTGCACATTTCACTTATTAAAAATGACAGGTTTCCTCTGGGTGTTTTCTGCTTGCTACTCAATGCAGTTTGAAAATATGAGAACAGTGTGACAAATTGATTCCTGTATGGTTTTAGTGTGTGGGATAGTTACAAAAGAAAATTACAAGCTGCTTTAATAAAGAAAGGTATCTGTAGCATATTCAGCAGTTAAAATAGTTATAGATTTGCTACATTACCTTTACTTGAAAGCATTCTGTGACAAAATTTGAAAGGCTCTGTTTGGCTGTCTGAGCTTGGTTTTACAAAATTCTGCTTATCTCTCATGTGTGCTGATTTTGTTCATCAGGGAGCTCTGTAAGGGGAGGATCCTGAACATTTGATCTTGTTTGGAGCAAGTACTGTGCTGCAGGCAGCAGAGGAGTTTTTCTGTCTTTGTAACCTGTGCTGTACCTGCCAATTTTTAACTTTCAGCACAGACAACACCTTGCTCGTGTCACCCATGGTGGTTCCAGTGCTCCCTTGGGTGGTTTTTAGCAGTGCTGGTGGTTTTTAGCTCTGAGTTAAATATCTTGCACGTATTAGGGTGTATGGGAGTGTCCCTGTTTTCCTTCCCTGCATTTTCACTTCTTCACTGAATGTTTAATGCAACAAATGGTTCTTTTTCCCAGAAAGAACAAAACTTATGCATTTGGAACCATGTGAATCATGTGGTTTTCAAGTTACTTAGTGTAGGATGTTCATGTCAGGTGATCCAGTAGCCCATCAAACATAGTAATCAAGTAGAAAAAACCAGGTTTTGTGTCAGCTGCAGGAGAGGCATTACTTCTCAGTTATCAGTTCAAAACCTGTCAGAAAATTGAGTATATGGTAGAAATGGATATTGGCTCACAGTTTTGCAATGCATAATTACTCATTTTAAAGCTGGTATTGTGTTTCCTAAAATCAATTTTTCTTGCCACTACCATTTTGTGCAGTTATGACATGGCTGTCCCTCACTGACATAACTGAGGTGGTGTAATTGTTACATGACAGAAATGTATTTAAAAAACTCCTCTGCTTGCTGCCTTTCCTGGATGTGTTTGCTAGAATGAGGCCATCCAAGCCCTCTTGGCATGTTTTTAGTGCAGCCCAGGAAAGGATTGGTGCTGCAGTTGTAGGAACAATGCCACCTGAATCTGTACAGAGCAGATGGGCAAAAGAGAAACTCTTGGGTTGAGAACACCTTGTCAGCTTAAGGATGTGTGATAGCACAGGTGTGTGTCTTGGCTGTTGCAGGCTTTCTCTTTTAATTGAATTATTTTCTTTTAGGATTACATGTTCCAACAAAACCATTGAAGTGAGGCTTATTTTTCTTGCTATATTCTGCATAGCAGCAGCTGTTGTCTGGGCAGTATTTCGAAATGAAGATAGGTAAGTGGTGCATTCTGACTTAAGAGTAAGGTGAATAATTACTGTTAATGAACTTGCCAGCATACAGCTAATCCTAGAGTGCAGCATCCTTCTAAACTCCAGTGCCAATTTCAAAAAAGTCATGAAAGTATTTTGAAGCTTCAAGCATGGGAGTAATAGAGAACAAAGCAATGTAAATGAGCTGTGTGGTAATTTGAAGGTACAAAATCCTATGAAGATGAGGAAGAACTAGCTTGATTGCTAAGGATTGCCACAGAAGAAAAGAGGTGCAGAGTAGCACAGGGAATAGCTCTGCTCAGCAGTAATGACAACATCCTTGTGTTATCAACACTGTTTCCAGCACAAATCCAAAACAAAGCTATTGTGAAGAAAATTAACTCTATCCCAGCCATCACCAGCACAAACAGTTATGTGTTTATGATCAGAGGCTGGTATAAATTGACCATCTTGAAACTAGGACTTTTGTGGTTTTAGTAGTAGTAATTCTGAAAAACTAATTTCCTGCTTTTTGAGAAATTTTCCATGCTGTTTCCAGAAAAATCTAGATTCCAGCAGCAGTTTGAACAACCTGTAAAAATGTATTGTTGTTTGGTTTTTTTGGTTTTTTTTAGGTGGGCTTGGATTTTGCAAGATATTTTGGGAGTTGCTTTCTGTCTAAACTTCATTAAAACATTGAAAATGCCCAACTTCAAGGTACTGTAAGTTGTTTACCTTAAGATAATATTCAACTGCCTTGAATCTGCAAGTTGACTTCAGGAAGTAGATTTTCAATACACAAGACATATATATTAAAACCCCCTAATCTTTATAATTTTATTAATTGTTAAAAGAAACTAATCCTGTTCCAAATGTTATGTCAGATTAAACACATGGTACAATAATGGTACCAGAATCTAGCTGTGTGATACTTGAAAACCCACAGTAATATTTTCTTTTCTTTTTTTTTGCCAGTCCTGTGTAATACTTCTTGGCCTCCTCCTTCTGTATGATGTGTTTTTTGTCTTCATAACACCATTTATCACAAAGGTATGTCTGTGAATTTACTGTAGGAAAAAAAAGGTCTGGTCATTGGGAGAGCATTTTGTGTAACAGGTCAGTGCAGTGTTGGCAAGGTGGAAGAGCTGATTTCCATTTCTTACCATGTAAGACAACAGTGGCCTAAATTTTTATGGCAATCACAAAAGTAAACCATCCCTAGTTAGTGAGAGGGATAGTGTGTCATTCATGAGAAATTACTGCCCTCCAGTTTTTTTCCTTCTTTTGCTTTAAACACCCATTTACTGGAATATGCTCTTGTGCTTTCTGCAGTGGTCACCTGCAGTGTGCTATGAATTGTGTGCAAGTGTTAACCTGCTTTTATTTTGAAGCAGAAAGCTCATGGCAGAAAAAGCTGACATGTTTTTATCTAAAATTCCAGCTACATCTAGTGACTTGTTGTTTGGGGTTTTTTAACATTATTTTAGGCTGGACTACATGTTCTTATTGCCACACAATGGAGTATAATGTTGTACAATACCAGTGCATTCCCTTTGATATTCAGGATTTTTCCAGTCCTGAATTGTAAGTGGAGGTACAAGAAGTTTTTATAAATGTAGTATGAAAGTTTTGGTTCATTAAACCACTAATTCTTGAAAAATAACTTGAATTTCAGAATGGGGCAAGTATAATGGTTGAAGTTGCAGCTGGTCCCTTTGGAAACAGTGAAAAGGTATGAGAGTTGTTGTAATATGTGTAACATCACAGTACTGACTCTGTAGCTAATTCATAGTGTGCTTTTCAGCATAACTTTCTCACAAAATATAGCCAGCTTCTGCTATTTTCTTATAAGTATTAAATGCCTGTTGACTTGGGTTTGATCCTAGAGTGATGGAAACTTGGTGGAAGGCCCTGCTGAACGCTCAGCTCCCCATGAGAAAGTAAGGATTGTATTTCAGATACTGGATTTTTAAATTATTTCCTCTGAAAAGACTGTTCTTTTGGGGAAAACCTTACTGTCCAAATTTCTCTTTAGGGCCTGGATATCAGTGATCAGTATTCTATAGTTAGGTTAATAATCCAGATTTGTTACTCCCGTTACATGATTAAATACTGTTTTAACTTTTTTTTTTTGTGTGTGTGCATATTATTTGTAAATATGAAATTCCAGCTTACCAGTTGCCTTAAGCTTTATCTACTTTCTATGTTGGTTTCTGGTTTTTACTTCAGGTTCTACTTATTTTGAAGTCTGCATTAATGATAAATTAATTATATTTAAACTGTTTATTAATTCAAACAACCAAAAGAAAATCCAGAACACCAGAATGCTTTAGATGAGATTTATGTGGCTTCTGAAATAATGTTTTCCAGTTACCCGTGGTTATTAGAGTGCCTAGACTTGAACATTCTGCATCAACACTCTGTGACTTGCCCTTTTCATTGTTGGGTTTTGGAGACATTATTGTCCCAGGTGAGCAAATGTTTTTGGTAACTGTAACTTATGAGTGAATATTTTGGTTTTTATTCTCAGCTTACTTGCATTGTTTATTCACAGGGTAATTACTAAATCAAGTGCAGCAGTTTGCCTTGATCAGTCAGTGCAGATTACAACAAAAGCCAGAGTAGAAGAAGAAAGCTCAGTATGTTGTAGAATACTTATATAGTGAAAGGTTTATTTTCTGTTGTATTGGATTGAGTAGATGCAAGTCCCATATGTAAATCCAGTTGTCTGTATTACCTAAATTTCATGAAAATCTCACAGAATGCAAATATTCTGTGACTTTGTAGGATTTTCATATCCTAGACAATGTAATTAGAGGTGAGGTAATGTAAAATGTTTTGCCAAGTTTTTCCATCTTTCTCAGAAGAGCTGAATTTGGCCATAATTGGAGTCTTGAGCAAATTACTTTATTCAAGCATGTGCAGGCAAAATTGCTAAGAGTGAGCATTAGAATCCTATTGAAGAAAAGGATTAAAAATAGGTTGTTACACTTCTGTATTAGAAAGCTGAAAACAGCACAATGTAATTAGGTTGCTTGAAAACCCCAAACCTCTAATTCCAAGCTTGCTTGGCTCATATTTCCATTATGGTTTTGATTTTCTAGACTTACTGTAGGATTTCTTAGACTGGTTCTTGTCTTTACAAAAAAAAATATTGGAAGAAGATAAAATACCACAATAGGAAGTCTTACTATGAATTCTTTAATGCTGCTTTCATTTGGAAAATAGGGGAGAAAAAAATCATGACTAAACATCTCTTTAATCCTTTTCCTTTTTTAATTTTTTCCCTTCAAGGGCTTCTGGTTGCCTATTGTCGAAGATTTGATGTTCAAACAAGATCATCTTCTGTATACTACATTTCCTGCACAATAGGTAAATTGTGCTATTTCATGGCAGATCTAGATGGTTTTCTTCAGGTCAGGTTCAACGTTGTCAAGGATCTCTTGAGAAACTCTTTAGTGTGCCTGTTTGTACTTAAGGTGACTATTCCTTATGGTAATGAGCTGCTTTGAGAAATACAGAAATCTCTTGCAAATACAGAGCAGCTATTGTGTCTCTTCCTCAGTTATATTAACAAGGAAAATATTGCTTAAAAAGAAATTCAGTCTCAGTAAATGATTGACCTAATATAAAATTCTCCTGTTGCTGATGGTGTGAACGTCCTTTTGCAGCCTATGCAGTTGGCATGGTGCTGACCTTCATCGTTCTGGCGCTGATGAAGATGGGGCAGCCTGCCCTTCTCTACCTTGTCCCCTGCACACTCATCACAAGCTCCCTCATTGCCTGGAGGCGCAAAGAGATGAAGAAGTTTTGGAAAGGAAGCAGTTACCAGGTAGGCTGGAGGCCCTGAGTATTCTGTTCTTAATTCCTTTGAGTGTATGTTTCTCTGAGAGCTTGGTGATAGATCACCTGCAGTCCAGTTTTTGCAAGTTTTCCTGTGATCTTCTGGAACTAATAACTTTACTCTTAGAAAATCTTAGTCTAGTAGTTGACATGGCAGAACGAAGCTCAAGGCAGATGAAATAGCTGGTTCAGTAGTCAGGGAGGAAAAGTAATTTGTTCTATCTACTTTGAAATGTTTTCTTGTATTTTAACATTCCTCATCTATCACCTTGATGTGCTATAACATGAGTCACTAAGCATGCAGACTCCACACTGCAGTAGTTCTGTTTTAGAGGCAGTTCCAAAAAACTGGAGATGAACTAGAACTTCAGAAACTTTCCATGAATCACTGATGGCCTACATCCTCAAGATTGTATGGAGCCTGCAGGAACAAAACTGCTGGGTTATATAACTGTTTCCTATCACAGCACACACTGTGGGCACAGTGCCTTGGATATTGTGTATTCCCCCTTGGTTATGTCTGACACTACCCAGGAACTGCAGTTCTTAAAATCCCACCTGCTGACACGTGCACATTTTCCCTGATGTGACTTGCTGGAGTAACTGGGTGTGCCAGCAGCCCTTGAGCTGGCATTTATCAAAAGCCAGAGCAGTTTCAAGATTATATTCAGTATTATTTGAATTGAGGCACCATCACCTATACCCTAGGGCATGTTGAACTTGGAGCTGGGATAGTCTGTTCTGCAGGAAGGAGGATGGCAAGTTAATGGTGGATAGAAGCAGCTCCTGATTTTTCAGCTTCTGGAGTGGAAAGTTTAAGTGGCTCAGTGGAAGTCAAGAGTAATTCTTGTAAAGGTAAAACTGCAGGCACCAGCTCCAAGAGTACTACCAGCAAAATGCTACCTTTTCTTGATGTAATACACTACACCTGCTTCAGCTGGAGGTTGGTGTGAAATTACTCAGGAGATTTACAGCTTAAATAAATACCCTTTCTTGTTTACAAAATCAACTCCTTTCATAGGTGCAGTGAATAGAAATGTTCCTCTGAAGGTCAGAATTTGATTTACTGTGCATTTATATATAAATTGGTGACTGTTTACTGTTCTAAAATAAACAAGGTCGCGTTTATGAAGCCCAGTAACTCTGGGTTTGTTGTGGGGAAAACACTTTGCAATTTATTTTCCTCACTTGAGTTCTGAGTAAGATTGGCCTAAGTAAATTTGGCAGGTCTCCTTAGCGACAAGAAATTTCTTGCACTTCTTGTAGCAAAACTCATACTTGAAAGAATTATGTTGCCATAGTAGTTATTTCATGTCCTTTCAACTGGTTTCTTGAAGGATTAAAACTACTCTGAACTTCAGCTTGTTTTGAGTCAGATGACTTAATTTCTAGCACAATTTAAAATGTTGATTTCAACCCCCATTCCACCATCCCAGAGTTAGACTTGTCTGTAACTGAGCCTGCAGTTGAGCTCTGTGTAACTTTACTAACTTCTATTTTTCTATAACTTTTTGATAAATATTTTTATACTAATTTTTAGTTCCCAGAGAGTATTATTCAAGCTGCACTCCTGAAATGCTGCAGGGTTGATCTTTCTCATATGTTGTCCTTCTTATCTAAAACTGTATTTTGAACTGTCCTTACTGAACTTACAAACATGCAAACAAACAAAACCCCAAACAGCCCCAACCCCTGCAGCTCCAGGGTTGAAATCTCCAGATTTCAATGCTCACTCTGGGGAGGAAAGACATGGAAAGGTGTCAGAAGACAATATTTTGCTACATTAATGATTGAGGCTCCACTGACAAAGGTGGCCAGACATGTGTAGAGGTTTGCTTTGTCCTCATGGGAACAGAAAAACCTAGCAGAGTTATTATGGCAAAGCGTCCTAAAAATAGGGGTAGAAGAGCATGTGCAGTGCAGGTGACTAAACTTCATAATAATAGTCCATTAGTTACCTTTTTGGAGTTTGGGGTTTTTCTGATTTTTTTTTTTTTTATTGCTTTTGTCATATATGATTTTAATAATGGAATAAATTTTATTTAGGTATCGGACTCCTCCAGGACGCCTTTGCTGCAAGGTGTGATTATGGCCTTCTTTTAATGCAACTTTATTAATCATCTTACAGTTTCTTTTTTCTTCTTTTTCCCCTTCTGCTTCCTCTTTTCAGTGTTTTTTGCATCTACCTCTTAATTTTGTATGAATTACTCAATAGAAGAGGGTAGAAATGAAAACAAGATACAAATCTCTATTCACAATTAAGTCTTTTTTGGGATTTTTAATTTTTTAAAGGAGTGCAGGAAAACATAACATTAAGTAGCAGTAAAGCTGTGATTCCTAAGCCTGAAGGCAGGCTTTGTCTGCTTCTTTACTCTCTTAACATCCCAAACCCTAGGACTGTCTTCAAATATTTGCAGTTGCTCTTAGTTCCTCTTCTGTTACCTATATCAGTCCTTCACCTGATTTTTCTGTCACTGCATAGATGTGAAAACCTGCTTAGAGCTAAACAGCAGTTTTGTTGTTTTTTGTTACAATGCTGAGCATTATAAATTTGCCTTTGGTAATGTCTGCAGCCCTTCTGTCCTTCTGTCTGTCTGCTCTGCTTGTGCTGGGAGCAGGGACTGGGACCGCCTCCTGTGGCCTCAGTGAGGTTTGACCTTTCTTGGCAGCAGCTCATCACTGCTAACACTGATTGCATTTATTTTTGCTGTCCACACAGCTTGCAGAGAGCAGTGCAAGCTTTCAAATTTCAGCTGCTCGTGGAATTTAGGCATTTAAATATAATCTTGAATTATAGTTGCTGGAGTTACACATCTATTTGTAAAGTGTAGGGTGTCTGCTCTGAAGACAATTTGCGATGGTGAATTCTGCCTGTGTCTTAAATTCTCAAATAAAAAGTACTTTCTCATTAGCTCCTTTGTTCTAAGAAAGAGTACTTCAACAATTGAGGTCTCTTTAAAAGCCTTAATAATAAAGAAATTAGATATAGACCAAAGATGATATTAGGATGTGGGAGGGGTTGAGTGCAAATTAAAAGCAGATGGCCAGACTATTTTTATAACTTAGAATTCTTCTGTCCTGCTGTGCACACTCAAGTTCTTGAATAGGTTTGCTAGAATCACTTTCTTAGTTTCTACTTTATAAGTATGACAAATACTTGATTCCCCAAGATAGCTCTGAGGTCCCATAGTTCACAGCTGAGGTAATTTCTGTTTCTGCATAATGATGCAGTCTTAAATTCTAGTTATGCTCTGTGTGGTTTTTTATAGTGTAGTCTTAAGCTGTAATGAGTTGCTGCACAGCAAACATATTAACTATTCACTGAGGTGCAGAGATTTCTTGGAAGAGTAATGTTTCCTGCCATCTAACTGGCAGTATTGCTGCTGTGAAGTGTAAAATAAAGGTTTATCCAGGTTTCTGGATTGCTTATACTCCTCATGGATGCCTTCATGATAAACTAATTTCATACCTATTTTCCAGTTATTGATTTAATTTTAGAGTACTGGTTTATGTATCAGTGCAATCTTTGAAATAATTTTAGCAAAATCATGGAAAATCTAGTGCCCTAATGCAACTTTGAAGTCTTCTACATGGAGTAGAAGATGCAACTTGTTGGAGTTGGTCAGTTTGAAGTGTTTAGCACTTCTTATCTCTATTTGAAGTAACAAATCAACAGGTTTGTCACTGGCATATTACAGTGTGCACCTGCTATTTAGTAAGTTTTATAATCACATTTTTAGATACTTGACAATTCATCATAACTGGTAGTTGTTAAGAATTCCATGAAGTATTATTGCCATGAATCTTGCAAGCAACTTTGTGCATAGGTACTGTGTGCTCTTACAGGGAGAGATTTTTTCTGCCATTTCTGGTTTGGCTCTGTGGAAGTGTTTTTTAGGGGGGTGAATTTGCTGGTTTTAGTTTTTAATGGTTCACCATGTTAATAGATAGGTTAAACAGCAATGTTTTAGTTACAAAGCTGTCTTAACACCTCCCCCTTAAAACCTGTCAGAAATTCAGATGTGAGAGCAAAGCTTCTAAGGCTCTTCCACCTCAGAAGTGTTCATGAGCTCTCCACAATGTACAGTCAAATTGCTTTGCTTGTTCTTAGCTTAAAACAGCTTTGTCCAGGATTGTAGCAGGGTGCCCTCATCTTGCAGCTGGTTATCTTCAAGATTCCTGCAGCTTCTGCTGAGGCTTTGAGGAAGGGGTTGTCCTGACAGAATCCACAGTGGAGATAGAAAGCTGCTTAAATGCCATCTCATCCTTTCAGAAAGGCACCTGTTGTCCCTGGCTTTAAGTTGTGGGCTGTCCTTCTGTGTGGAGGAAAGATTAAAAATGGGCTGGTGTGGCTTTTTTAACCTTGAAACATTTATATGAACACCACCCCCCCCAACAGTCTTAGAATTTTACAAGGCATTTAGTTTTAAAGTAAACTTCATCATCTGATTATTATGTGGAGACTTTAAACTTTAAATACAGGTGCTATCTCCAGCATTTGTACAAAAAAAAGGTACATTTTTTGCTGCTTAGTGTTGTAGTATCACCAGAAGAATCTTTGACTTTGGAATACACTGAAATATTGCAAATACTTTTAACTCTTATTTCTAGAAGTATCTTGTCAATTTAATAGGAAAAGACTGTAGAAAATGCTTAGCAAAATAACTTTGTCTATGCCAGCTCTTGGATGATCCTCCCTAGGTTGAAGGAAGATATATGGCATGGCTTGATGTAATATGGTACTGTGGGGGGAGATTGTTCTTGTTTTATCCTGGAAATGAATACTTTAATCCTCATTCAAAGGGGTGGTTTGAGTTCTGTAATTGTAGGGAGTGTTTTGCTTTGGGTGACTTTTGATGTGGATTTTTGGTCACTGTAGAGGAAAGTTCTGGATCTGCTGAAATAAATGCAGGATTGTCATTAGCACAAGAGCTGGGTATTCAGTGCTGGACTGAGTGTGCTGCTGCCCTAACTCACTCCTGAAGTCTCTTGGCAAGACTGGTGCCTGCCTTTGTTCTTACTGTCATGACTCTGGCACGTGAAGGGGGTGAAAGACCTTTTCTTGTCTTAGTCAGATTGATATTGTGGCTACTGGGCTCTCCTAAACCTTTCCCAAATCCCACTAACTGTTTGGGGTTTACTGTCATCTGGGTTTGCTGCACAGCAGGCTGGTGTGGCTGGACTGTGAACCAGCTTGTATAAGCACAAGTGCTTTAGATAAGGTATTTGTGTACTTCCAATGAAACAATTCTGGTGGCATGGCAAAGAGCAAAGAGCTGGGTCATAACTAGAGAAGAAGAGAAGTTAATGGAATAAATCTTTTTACCCTGTACATAGAATTATACCACACTAAAGTGTGTGCAACACAGCAGTCTCAGAGCCTGGCTTTGTCTTGGCAAGGATTCTGAGCAGGTGCTTGTAAGACATGAAAATAATTGTGTGGAAATCTGCCCAGCTTAGATCAGAACCCACACAGTGAGCAGCTGCTGTACAGAAAGACAGGCAGGATATGCCACTATGGAAGAGCATAAGTAGGGTTTTGTACCTTTTGATGCTTAAAACATTATCTCTTGTCCTGATAATCCTGCCACTCTGGGCATATGAGCTCCTTGGCACATTTTGTTTTTTCAGCATTAGTTGTACTATTTCTGGCTTGTGTCTCTGGCTCTCAGCTACCCAAACTGTCCAGTTCTTGGCCTCTTGTTAGTTATGCTCAATTCTGAAGCCCTCAAACTGATGGTCTTAGTTTGTCACGCTAACAAACACGTATATTACCTCTGTAATTCATTTAATTCCTTGTCCCAGGGGGAAAACCAGAGCCTTCACTCCCTCCAGCAATACAAGAGTGGATACAGAAACAGGCTCCTTTTTAGTCAGGACAACTGCAAATTTGTCTTGAGTTATTCAGACAATCTAATCACTTACATCAATGCCAAGTATAATCAGTCTCTATAATAATCTGATTTGGATTCTCTCCTGATGCAAGACTTGACAGTTCCATTTCCTTTATCCTTTCTGAAATAAAAGAAAAACTTACAAAGAAGTGTGACCACTACAGTTAGTTTTGACTGACTGTGACATAGGTAGCCTTTACAACCATGAAAGAGAAAGTTAATCTTTTCTGGTCAAGCTATTGCTTGCTACCTGTAAATGTCAGGTAAGAGCCTAGAGTATTACTTCCAGTTTTGCAAGCCATATGTTTGAAAAATTTGCTTAATCCCAATTGTTTTTTGTTCTCTGTATTTAATAATTGAGATACTTCTGACTCACTTAATTTTCTTGTAGAGGACTTGGGTCCTTGGTTGGAGAATGGTTTTGTAGTGGAAAGCATTAGCTAATAGAGCTTTGATTGTTTGGCTTAAATATTTTCTGAGCTTTAGAGGACCTCCTAAATGTATGCTGCTAAAATGCACTCTAACATGTGTTTAATTATATTTCTCTTAGCTAACAAATGCTTTAGATCAATGGGGTAAAGCAGTATTTCTTTGTAAAGAGCCATCTCTTTTCCCTTTTTTTTTCCTTTTTTAGATGATGGAACACCTGGATTACACAGGAAATGAAGAAAGCACAGCAACAGCCACTGAACAGCCTGGAGGACAATAATGTGTGGGATGCTGATTTAAAATAGCATTTGAATTTTTGACACCTGAATTACAGTAAATTTGGTGAAATTCTACAACAGAGTGTTTCCCACTCTGTGTAAAAGGGTTTTTTATTCCTGCACCTATATTTTTATGGAAAATACTGTTAATACCATAAAAGTAATCAAAATAGAGTCACATTTTTACAGCCAAACCATAGCTAGTAAAACCGTGCCTTATTTCAATTTAAATAAAAGGAGATTTTCTATGCAATTTTCACACTGTGTTTCTATACAGTATATTTTTGTAAAAGTTGCTTGCCCATTTCAGCTTAAGTGAAGTGTTCTTTTGATGTTTTGATTAAAATTTGTCAGGTTTCTTTGAAAAAAAATAAAGTACCCTTCACAGGATTTCTTTCCAGATTTTGAATGCAAATTTGGATAGTAATTGAACTATAGCAACTGAAAAATGAAACTATAGTTCCATTACTACAAGTAATTCAATAAACAGTGTATATGTCAGTGTATGTTGTGAGCCATAAAATAAATAACAGAGGAAATTGAGTGTGGGGTCGTAAACTCTTTTCTCCCCACTCCTCTCATGGTATTGCTGGCTTATGCCTTAATTGTGAAAATTATTAAGCTTTGATGCAAATCTTTGGATTACAGACATTTCCAAACATTTGAAAATAATAAAAGACGGGAGGTACTTACACATAGTCCTGAAAACTTCTGTACAGCTCCTGGAATAGCTGACAGACAAGATGGTGTGAAAGGCAAGAGGTTTTTTGCTCAGTGAGTGCAATTTTAAGGGATGGGATAAAATGTTAACACCGGCCTGGTTCTCTCACCTGGTGAGTGTAGGTGTGTATTTGTGGTCTTCATTTGGCTGTGGATGAGTTCAGAGGGATAGAGAAAGACAGGACAGATTTCTTTTTTTTTTTTTTTACCTTTTGCATCTGCACCATACGTTTTTTTAAGGTATTTTTGAAAATTCTTTGCAATTGATAGACAAAACAGGTTTGAATAGTGCTAGTAGTACCTGTGTTAGCTGAGACAAATGCATGTGTTTGTTTAATCCTAATTTGTTCTTGCTTTTAAAGACTTGGAAAAAGGATAAGTAGTTTAAATCATTAGTTTGCATTTAGAAGAGTTGGAGTTTGACACCTGTTCTTTTTTCAGGAAACTGCAAATTGAGGGGGATTAGGCATAGAAAATCTGTACAGCTGTAATGCTAACACTTGACACCAAAGAAAACTGGAGAAGGCAACAAGGGAAGACCACAGAATTCACTTAGTGCTAATGTCAGGTAGTGGTTGTACATTTTTCCTATTCTTTAAATGAATGTCATTCCTGTAGCAAGTCCAAGTTCAAGAACCCTGGAGAAAACAACTGAGTAAGCACATGCTGGGCAGTGGCAATGGAGGCTTTCCTGCACTGCCTCCTTTGTTTGAAGGTCACCTCTAGATTTCTAGTCAGTTTGGGGCATGTCAGCTCAGGAAAATTTACCCTGATTAAATCTAGTTTAGCTAGATTTGCTTTGGAAGCATCTTAATTATGACAATTGAAAATCTGTATTGGCAGTTAACAAAGGCTTACTGCAAATTTGCCTAATTTATATCAAATTGAAACTTTAGTTTGCAAGAATCAGGAGCAAACAAACCAACAGCCTGTTGTTGTTGGCATTCACAGAGATTGAGCCAGTTGATACGGGTAAGATAACTCACCTTGTTTGCAGCTTCCCTAAGAAAACAGAAATTACAAGCAGTTTTTGTGTGTGAGTAGTTTCCCCAAGCTCGAGCTTGAACTGGCAGCCTCAGAATACAGTGGTCGTCTTCTGTTTTATTTAACTGGCATTTTGTAAGAAATTACAGCATACCTCAATGTTTTAATAGCAGACTCAAAATGTGTCTTCTGATGTGTGCTCTTTGACAAGCCCAGTATCTGCCAAAGTTCAGTGGTTTTGGAGAAGTTTCTGAAAATTTCAGAAGCAGATAAAGAAGTCATAACTCATTCAAAGTCATGTACGATTGAAAGCCCCAGAAACTTCACAAACCTCTGTGAGATGACTTCTTTGTCTCTTTTAAATCTTCCACATGGAGGATTTATTAAATTTTCAGTTATAAGTGATAACAGGATTAGTATAAATAAAGAAGACCTTTGGCAACATAAGTGTATTCAGCAGCTGGCTGTGGAAGCTCTGTCTTGTTCTGTGCCTAATAATGCTCCATACCTGATCATGCCTGAGGTTTCACACATGTGCTGCCATTTAGTGGGATGTAAACTAACTTTTTTTTTCTTTCAAATGCTTAGGTGCTTTGTTTACAAAAATTATGAATGGAGTTTAAAATTTTATATAAATAGTAGGATAGTATTGACTACTGAAATGAGGTTTTCTAAGAACTGACTTTTTCAATAGAACTGATTGCAACACTTCTAGCAGTTTTAAATGTTTTTAATATTAAATGTGGTTGAGCTGAACACTGTTAAAAGCCTTGTTAGTCATACTTTAGTAGAAAAATCTTACTACCTTTTCGTTGTATGTTTACTGACAACAGCCCCCTTCCTTATGACTCTTAAGTTATCACCTTAAAATGTTATTAATAAATGTTACTTGGAAAAAAATAGTTGAGTAATTGCTTTGTTCTAACTCATCCTTTTCCTACTGTGAATGTTCATGGCAAAACAATTAACACTTCATAATACCAAGTAAATTAAAAATCCATAATGCACCCCCATGAATATAGTTGCAGTTTTTCTCAGTGTATCAAAGTTACAATTCTGCTTGTGAGTACCTGTGTGATGGGTTTGGTACATTGCTTTTCTCTATTTTTTTCCCCTGGGATGAAGAGGGAGGAACTGGAGTGAATTGAGCTACATCAGTTTTCCTGGTGTGACTCAGTAAATGCTTGTTGTACAGCTGTTGGTGCTGAGGCTCGGTGAGAATACACCTGAGAAACTGAGCTGGAAATGTCACAGCTGCAGAGTTCTGCATGGAAAGGAGCTCCCTGCAGTCAGCCAGGAAATAGTGCTGCAGATGGCAAGGAAGAAGAAAAAAATCACTGTACCTGACCTGAGTGCACTTGGTATGTGATCCTTGAGACATCCCTACAGCCCTGGGATGGGGTGTTTTGTATGTAACAGCTTTTTAGGTATTTCAAGGCTCTTTTGCTTGTACACTGGAGGTTCCAGTGGCTTTGAGACATAATAATGGAGTGCTTAACAGGGAGAAAACCCTCCAAAATGCTCTTTGAATTTACTTATTTTAAAAAGTAGAAGTCAAAAAGAACAGACACAGCTGCAATGAGCAAACTCAGTTTTCACTGTCTGTTCCCCATGCATTCCATTAAGGCTGCTCCTTTTGACACACTGACTAAATC
This sequence comes from Cisticola juncidis, assembly GCA_013400215.1. Lineage (NCBI taxonomy): Eukaryota > Metazoa > Chordata > Aves > Passeriformes > Cisticolidae > Cisticola > Cisticola juncidis. The sequence goes on along the minus strand of VXBR01002039.1, from coordinate 661,042 downwards.
TCAAAAAATCTCAAAATTGCAATTAGAAGGGGCAGTTTCTTCTAAGGAAGGAGGTGCTTGACAGTTTAGATCAGTCCAATCTTTACAATACAATTCCATTTAGACACAAAAATAAGCTTTTCCCTGTGAGTGTGGAATTAATGTGCAACTCCAAGGATGGGGACTGACAAAATACAAGTGGCCACAGGGCTGACAGTCTGCTCTGAGCAGGAGGGGTGGAACTAGACAATCTTCAGTGGAGCATTCCTCCATCTCTACTGGTTGGGTTATGATGGTGG
>VXBR01002039.1:571845-653802 GCA_013400215.1 Cisticola juncidis | reverse complement strand
GTGCCCGGGGCAGGGCCGGGGCCGCGCACCCTCCGCGCCCGAGCCGGAGCCGGGTCCCGCGGCGGGGGCACCGCACCGCTCCCCGTTAGTGCTCCCAGTGCTGCCTTCTGGTCTAAAAGCAGAATTCGCACAGTGTCGTTCTCCGGGCTGCAGCAGTCCTTCCCTTCTGATCTTTACGCCTATTTCATTTTTTTTTTGCAATTTCAACGTGTTGTGCATAAGGGAGCATATATACACTTAGAGATGTATGAGTGTCTGCAAAGAAAACAGTTTCAAATCCAGCTCTATATTCTGTTAAACGGTTCCTCATCCCTATAAATGTGTTCCTTAATCTTTAAAGAATTTAGAGTGACTTGTCGCATCAAGTGCTTTCAAGTAATTTTGAAAATATAACTGTGAAGTCTAAATATATGGATTTCTACAGTCTGCTTGAACTTCTAGTAAGATGCTGTTTCACTTTAAATAAGGGTGGTTTATTTCACGGTGTTTTCTTAAAAACCGTGTGGATTCAGGCTCATGAATCTTCCATTTCTGAGTGTATCTGTGAACTGTGGAAATGTGGGCTGTGTTTTTCTAGAAGCTGCAAATCCAGCACTCCTCTAGGAAGAAGCTGAAAATGCAACCTTCCATTCTGATTTAAGAGTGCTCGGTATCTGCCACTTGTGTGGTCCTTGCTCTTCTCAGGTGAAGTGATTTAATGTTGGGTTTAGTTTTGAGAGTGAGGAATTTGGGGTTTTTGTGTTCATTTAATTTTTTCAGTTTAGCTCTGGTGGGATTTTTTTGGTGCTGACAGCCTAGAAATGTACAGATTGGTTTTAACCGTGACAGTTCTGTAGATTTGACTTGGGAGCCTTTCTGGCAGTGTAGTGTGTTTGCAGTGTTTTATGTTTGCTGTGTGTTTACCAAACGTTTTGAAACCTCTGTTAAACAGGTGTTTGGTTGAGTTGAATGTAGGACATTTTATGCAAGCTCATTTTGCTAAAAATTTCCCTGCTGCTCCATGACTATTTAGCAACTTTGAATAATTGCTGGACGGTGTCCAATATTAAATCAGGAATTATTCTGAGGAGTGAGTTGTTCAATGTGGCAATTCCGGCTGTTCAGTCTTTTTTTTTAAATGTGTCTGTGTGGGTGAGATAAGTGTCTGCTAGATCATCCTTCATACCTTCTGGTATGGGGCCATTCTTGACTTTGCTATTTCAAGGCAGGAGGGGGAGAAACCTTTGAGCATGTGGAGCTGTTTAGGCTGAGTTTGGACTGTTTGTACCTTAGTTTCCTGATGTTGTACTTTGATACTTTTTTTGCTTGCTTGAGCTGAGCAGTGGAAAGGTAATGTTCACTTGTCATACAAAGGCACCTTGAAACATCACCTTGCATTTGACAGTTATCTCACACTTTTAAAGATACCATATCAGATCATCTATCTCCCCACGTGGATCATCTAGGAGAGAGTTACTCCATTGTGTTTTAAACTTTCTTTTATTTTCTTGTCCCTTGAGGCTCTGCCTAGCTAGTCTTGCTGTATTACCATTTTGTCTTGCCACATCAGCCCAGCTTTCTCTGCTCTGCTGGTGATAGACTGCAGCATCCAGAGTCCTCTCTTTTTCTCGTAGTTATCTTTGCCACTTGCTGTGCTTCCCTTTCCTGGAAACTTTGGACCAACACCCACATTTTTCAAGTTTCTCTTTCATGGCCCATTCATGAGGTACATTTGTGTTAATCCTCGTGGACAGTCGTGATAGATGAGCGTTTTCTAAACAGTATTGTTTTGAATTTCAATAACTGACTATGGCACAATAGTTTGGCTATACTGGTTTGTGCTTTGACACCAGGAATGTTGCAAATAAATCTCTAAGAGAACTTGTAAAAAATTGTGTGTGAAGAGAGATGTGTGAAAGAATTTTGCAGTCTTGAAAGACTTGAGAATAGATTTCTATATTGTAAAGCTTTGAAATACCAAGACAACATGAAATGATACTTCTTATGTCAAAATATTTAACCTGAGAAACATATCTGCCCTTTTTTTGGCTGATATTTATTTCTTGTGGAATTCCAGATTTCTTTCAGCAGTGTCTACACTGGCTGTGATATTTACATGCCCTCTTTATTTCCTGAAACAAGCAACATTAGTCCTGTTTCTTTTTCCCACTTTTTTAAGGGCAGACTGGTAGTAAAATCAATGTGTGTGTTTTTCAGAATTGAAGTTTTGTTTTGAGATGATGTTTCTTGAGCCTGTGAGTAGTTATGTCTTGGTGCATTTTACCTTCATTGGTTGAAATTTCAGCGGCTGGCTTTTTATCAAACAAATTACTGAATAATCTCATTCTCTGTGAGTATTTGGATAAGATACTTACATAATTATTAAAGCTGTGTCGCTTTTTACCTCTGATACTGACAAATAGCTGTGGCCCCTGACAAGTGAGTCTATGTGCTTCATTGGTTCTACAAAAAATACCACTTGACCTGTGGTAGAACTTGAGCTTTTGTTGTACACTCTTTGTATTCTCTGGCCTGAAGCCCTCTTTTTCCTCTATTGTAGTTTCTGCATTCTTGTTATTGTCTTTTTTAAAATTTAATCCCTTTGCTTTTGCTCACAAAAGGAGAATGTAGAGGTGATGGTGTCATATATCGTGATACAGCCAGTACTGGAAGTGATCTACCTAATCCTTGCTTTCTGTTATTATGGGAAGCTTGGCTTTTCTTATGCTACAATTATAGGTGTTTTGTGTTTTAAGTAATGGGAAACTTACCTAACAAAAGAACAGGAAAAAGTGAACCCCCAAAACCTTAGTGGTGGCCAGCTTGGCTCCCTGGCTCAGCACAGGATTAGCTGGGTATCGCTGCTGCTGTTCTGGAGGGAGGATATGCAGGAGTGCCTTGTCTTTTCAGCAGCAGCCAGTCATTGAGCAGCCGACCAGCTGCATCTTAACTGGGTGGGACAGAGCCCTGAGCAGCAGTGAGGATGCCAAGAGCAGTCTCCATCACACACTGATGGAAGAAATGCTAGTTTTCCTGAGGAGTGGTGAGGTTTTTTCAGCCTTTACACCTGTATTTTGCTTAGCGTGTAGAATGTGAGCCACTTTCTTTAACTGCCAGATGTGCTGGACCCACAGAACAACCTGAGTTTGTTTTTCTCCCCAGCCATTATGATTTTTGCACAGAAGAAGGGACCATGCAGGTTGTCTAATTGCTGTTAGGTGAGCAGAGGACAGTTCTTACTGTTGTGTTCTTTCCAAGAAGGAAAGGCCAGTGAACTTCTGATGGTATAATGAAATATAAAAAAATTTGAGAGAAACCGTGGATGACTTTTTTTTCCTTCCCAAAAATTGTGTGAAAACTGTCCTGAACATATGGGGAATACAGGGCATAGAATAACTGTATTGCTGATAGAGGTACTGGTAGTTCTGAAGAGTTGCTTTATGAAAGGACAGAATATTTAACTGTGGCAAATGGTGTGATAGCATATGGTATAAGGATGTTGCAGCATTACTCTGTAAGATAAATGTGGTTGATTGCCAAGAGAACTTAAAGTGTGGTACCAAACTGACAGCACATTAAAGCTTGGTTTACAAGTTATGCATTTTTTACCCTTTAACTAAAGCAAAGTTCAGATCCTACTGAAATGGTAGGCTTGGACTGAACCTTAGTTATGGGAATTTCTGTATTTCTTAAAAAAATCCTAAGAGTTGCATCACAGTTACAGTTTATCTAATCTTTATATTATTAAGAGCAGTGTAAGTTTTTTTCCTGAAGATTTGTACAAACTCATTCTAACTTGAGCTGGTTCATGCATTTTGTTGTCACATTTTCTGAAATGTTTGAACACTGTGTGTATTGCAAATGTGCAATTGCTGAGTTAATGTATGTCAACTCATCTTTGTTTCATTTGTTCTCAGCTCAAGGAAGATGGAATAAGATTTGTGTCATAGCATATCTGTTGATTTTTCTACCTGCAAAATCAGAATTTTAGGGGCTGATTCAGTAATCAAGTTAGTACTCTGCTGCATGTAGTTGGACTGCTGATATGTTTAGATCATCCAATTTCAGAAACAGCTATTGTAAACCCTCTGTGAAGCTTTAATGGGGCTTCCTCTTCAGCCTATCTGTGGAGAGCCCTAATTTGCATCATATACACTCCAACATCAAGTGTTTATTTTGTTTAAATGCACATCATGTGTTTTGCAAGAGCATGCACCAGGCCAATACACAGTTTGAATGAGTGTAGTTGTGTGTTATAGTTTGTGAAAATTATGCATATGTGAGTCCTAACGAATGTCTGGACTTATTGATAGTAATTTAATAGCAAGAATTTGAGGCCTCTTTTTGATTTGGAGAGTGTTGGAGGTCTTTTTCAAGATCTGTAACAGTCTGGTCAAACTTTTTGTTTCTTTGTCATGACTCCCTAAGCCTGGTCTGGATGACTCCCAGTGTTTTGGATTCTGCCTTTAATTTTTTACTGCTAAACTGAGCAGATGTAAAAAAAAAAAAAAAAAAGGGAAGAAGTTGTATGGTTGAGAATTGGTGCATTGAGATTAAGTTGTGGTTTGCTGATTTAAATTTTTTGGTTTGATTTTTTTATTGGCAACCTTTTGGGCGATTAATGAAGTATATCTTTTGCTATGTTACACTAAATCATTCTTGCTTGAGAATACTTTCTCAGTTGCAACTCTAAATGAGTTTAATCTAGGTGTTCAGCCTTTCACCATAACTCTGTAATCCTGAAAGCCTGGGAAAGTGTCTGTTACAGCTCAGTCAGTGGTAGCACAGTGGGGTTTGTAATTGAATCCCAGCTTTTGTTCCATGCTTTGTTCACACTTACCTCTACCTGAAGTGGTACTTATTTTCTTTACCTTTCTACTTGATTCTTGTCACCTCTGCTACAAATTTTCACTTTGTAGTCTCCTGACTTATGCTGGGTAGAATTTTGCAAATGTCTCCAGCTGATGGTTCTTTTCCAAATGTCTGCTAAATTTTTCTCTAATGCTGCAGTTTTTGTGAGATGTGGACTTGAAAAACTTGGCTCTAAAAGTTTAAATTTAATAAATAAATCTACATTTGTGCCTTCTTAATTAATTTCACAAGTACTTATTGCTTAAAAATTTCTAGAGTCGGGGCTGTCCTAGAGCTGGTATTATTTAGCAGCCCATTCTTTCCCACTCTTACTCATTTTATTTAATATATTTTCTGACTGACCTGGAGTGGTTGAGATGTGTTGCAGGGTAATAACCTCAGGTTAAGGGTTGTTGTTCAAGCTCTTTGCTAGCTGTTCCCACATGTGCCAAAGCTCTTCTTGAAGACGTGTTGTAATCCAGTCAAAACTCCTCTAAACCCTGTTGTCTCCTTTCCACCTCTCCCTTTGTGCTTCCTTGAGTGCTCAGTCGTAGGGGATCTGAATTGAATAAACTTGTCCTCACCTCCTTTCCTTTTTTTTTGGTGGATTATTTTGTTGGTCATTTCCCTGAACCGGCTTCCATGTGACTGCATAAATGCTGGTGCTGGTATGAGATAGGTTGGGATCATGTGCAGAGGCTTAGGAAAATGGGATTGTGGCACCCCAGACTTGACAGGAGCTGTGAAGCTGGGTTAGAAGTTTGCTTTAAGGAGCCCTGAGATTTGGGTTGTGCAATTGCATTAGGAAGTGTTTGGTTACTCTGTGCATCACCCATGGCACATGAATGTTTTCTGAGTCTCACAGCCTTGTGCACAGGCATGGATGGAGCTGTGCCAACACAAGTCAGGTTCCATGGCCTCTTCAAAATATGAACCAAATTGCTTTGTAGCCTTGTCTAATTGTACTGCGAGCTCATGGTGGCTGTTCTCGAATACTCCTGTATCTAAATTCTTGTTCACAGAGGATGTTTTCCTTGACCTGCTTTTCTGAATGTGTGCTAAACACATTCAGATTCAAGATCACTTGTTTTTACCAGATATGCTGTGCTCCAGTCTGTCTCTGAACTGAGCTGCACCGAGATGAGTTTGATCCCTCCCATCAGGTTATTTCTGTTGGCAAATGATGCACTGCTGCAAACTTGTCTCGTTTTTTGGATTTCTGGATTTTTTCTCAGTGTTCTTAGCATGCAGCATATTTGCTTTTTAGTGCTGTTCCCATTCTTGTTTAACTCTCTCAGGAAGCTGAACCTGTTTCTTTGAGTTAGGAGAAACCCAAGCTGTCTTCTACTGATGTATCTGCCAGAGCTCAGCACAGCAGCCATGTGGATGGGTTCAAAGACAGTCATGCTGCTCTACACCATTGTGAAAATTGCATGTGGATTGGCTTTGTGTTGTGAGTCTAATGCAGTATTCTAATCTGTGGCTAGAGCCTGTCTGAAAAAGCTGTTTCCTTTCAAAGCCTGTCCCTGGTGCTGCTGCAGGTCATGCAAGTCTTTAGGCATAACTTCAGTCACCTGGATAGCTTAAATTATGCATGTGCTTAAGTGACACATGATTAGAGCCTAAAAATACCAGTTGTGTAATTACAGAACTGTTAATCAACTTTCTCTTCAATTATAAAAATCAGTTAATCTATGCAAGGGTAGGTGCAGTTAATGATATTTTGAATGTCAAAGTCTTACCAGTTTCTCCTGTGTTCCCTGGCTGCATTATTGTCTGTAGTTTTTAGAATCTTGTTAAACAGCAAGTTTAATAAAACTTCAGCTGAAGTCATTAGAACAGTACTAGAGTGGCTGAAGGTGATCTTCTGGACAAAGAGTTTAAAAGATTCATCCTGAAGGAATGTGGTAGTAACCTTGCAGTAGGGAATAACAATAAATCACCGATTGATTACCTGACAAATATCCTAGAGAACTGTCTAGGAAGTGGCATTATCTGTCTGGCAGTGCCTCTGGCTGCAGAACTGGTTGGGAGAGGCTCTGTCCCCCTGATTTCACAGGCTCTTTGCTCCCGTTACTGCTGCTGAAGGTGTGGATGGTTCAGCAGCCGCCTGGCCCTGGGGACAGCCCTGTGAGCACTCGGCTGGCCCCATCTCAGCACAGATGTGGAGGTTGGGATGGACTTTTACCTCCTAAACTGGCATCAACTGGCTTTGCAGCCAGAGGCACTGAAAAACAGAAATATCCACTTAAATAACCTTTGCCCTTCTAATTTGTGCAACTTCAGAAATGCTCTTGATGAGGATTTATGCCTTTGCCTCATTAAGCAATTGGTCTGTCTTAGTCTTATAAACGAATTATGCAGAAAAAGAATTTTTAAATTTTCAGGTGTAGAAAACCTACCATTTGTGTGCACGCAGTTTTCACTCTTACTGCTCCATGTGCAGCTCCGGCACTCTTCTCCTTTAAATTCTCTGTAATTGTTTCAGATGCTTTAGCGAAACAATGTGGCCTTTTCATGTTGCTAATATAGGGAAAGAGGGCAGAAGCCTCTCCTCACCCTTGTCCTGGTTTGCCAGCTTGTGTTCCAGGTGAGCACTCCGGGTGCTGAGGCTGCTGACAAACGAGCCATTGTGGAATGGATCCTCTGGTTGTGCCCGGTGTTTCCTGGCCCAGCAGAGAAGTGTTTGGTACCACTATAATCACAGTAAACTTTGGGCTGTGCTTTCTTCCCAGCGTGGAAAAATGTGCAGGACAGAAGCTTTTCTGCCTTCAGAAAAATCCCACTGTCAGGTTGTAGAAGGATGTTTCCTGGTCACAGGCAATCTGCAGAATACAGGTAGACTTTGCAGAGAGGGGGAGGATTATTCACAAAAGCTAATTAGGCAGTGAGTCCCCAGGCTTGCTCAGTGGAGACCAAGGGGATTCAGAGCAGCTCTTTTCTCTCTGCAAAGAGGATGTAGAAAAATTAGCACAGCTGAGATAAGGTTAGTCATTTTGACTATCCTCTTGGGTGTCATTACTGGGTTTTTGGGGGTTTCTGACAAATACAAAGATCTTGCATGTAGGACAAGAAAAATCTTTAGTAATTAATGTATTAGGAGTTGAATGTTAATTATACCATGAATTAGATGAAATCTTCAATGCCAGATGAGAATGATATTCTTCAGCAGAGGGGTATCTGCCCCTCCAAAATGTGACCTTAGGCAGTATGTTCTTGCTTCATTGGCAGCTTTCTGAGAAATAAAGAAATACAGTCTTAACTTCCTTTCCTTCCTGAGTATCAGGATGCATGTGCATAAAAAAAATTAAATCCTTTTGTGTGATGGATCTGTAGTCTTTCCCTGGGTGCCTAGAGCCTGTGTGCTTTTGGGGATTATTTTGATGCACCTTGGCAATACGCTTAGATCAGCTCAGCTCTTCTGCCAACCCAGTATCTTTGTGCTGCCAAAGAAGGTGTCCTACTTCCCTTGTTCCCACCCTGATCATGGCCATGTGATCCTTTTTTGTGCCTTAGTTTTCTGTCCAGTTTGCATCTGAATCTGTTCATTCTGACATTAAAGCTACCTGACTTTTTTTTTTTTCCCTAGGAATAATGTGCTGGTTTAGGAAGCTCAATCAATTCCCCAAAGAGGAGAAGTAGCGGGAGAATGGGTGGGAGGGCAGAGTAGGAACTTCCTCAGCTTGGCTTCTCTGACTGCACCTCACTTTATAATTTGAAGAATTGCATCTGCAAAAGCAAATATTTCTCCTGTGTTTCTTGGCTTTGCCAGGACCTCCACCTCCCTACTGATGTCTTTTGTTTCTCTGGAATGACTGTCTTCACTCTTCTCCCAGCAGGCCAGGAAGGAGCCTGTCCCAGGTATTAGTTCAGCACAGCTTAGGCAGGCCATTGTGCCTCATACCACTCAGCATTGGTGAGTTTTACTGGAATTTAGTCTGCTGGGAGAAATTACTATAAATAGAAAACATGTTCCATGTGAAGTCATGTTGTGGTCTCTCAATATCATTTAATTAGTTGTTTCCCCTACCCTGGGAAAAAAATCAAAAACCCCAGCAAACCAAACAACAAAAAAAGAGGATACTTTATTTCTAAAAATAATATATTTAGTTTCTGAGTAATTATTTAGACTTGTGGTTTTTAACATAGAAGGGCCGCTGAAACAACCCTCAAAAACGGAGGGTGGAAATTTTAAAAAGTGCCTAAATAAGCACTGTATATTATTTCAGACAGTAATTAGCTGCTTTCACATTTCCTTAACAAACCCAGTTAAGTTTCTTTGCACTTTTCTAGAGCAATAAACAGAAACTCCTTGAATAGTTTTAGTGGGGAGCTTTATCTTCTGATCTGAGTTCAGGTACATGGATGTCTCGAATGCTGTCAGGGTTTGTGTGCCCCGAGGTGGGGCTGCAGTCAGCACGGAGCAGCTGCAGGCTGAGCTGGCTGTGAGAGCAGAGCTGCTGCTGTGTCTTGACAGGCAGTGCAAGTGTAACTGAATCCAGGAGCTCTTTGCTATGAGCTGCATTTAAAAATGCTTAAGTCTTTGTAATTCGACAGTAGGTGAACTATAGCAAATTCTTGTTTTGGCTTGCTTTTATGCCAGCTCATCCTACTTTCTCCAGCCTGGTCTAATCTCCCAAGAAGTCTGATCACTCTTTAGAGTTGACCAAAACATTTGCTTCCCCTACTGTGCCTAACAAATACTGGCACATTGGTGTGTATAGGCAGGGAGAACCCAAAATTCCAGCTCTGTTTCAGGTAGGTCTTTGGTTGTGTGTTTGAAGATGGGCCTCTTTCCTAGCTGCAGTAGTTTTGATTATAACAATAAAGTTGTTTTGCTAATTACTGTGTCTAAACATAAGTTCTGTGAAATTTCATCATCCTTAGCAGTGGTCGGGTGCTGTCTCCCATTTCATGTTCCCACTAGTATGTTCTGTTGCTCTTTCTTCTCACTCATGCTATTTAGAGAAATATTGTTGATCTGCCATAATTAATGTGGGCATAGGCTTCTTTTTTTTTTTATTTATATATTCAAGGAGTTGTCAGAGGCTAGCTATGTCAAAAATCCCTTAGTGATAACAAGTTTCCATTGCTCTAGTGAGTTAATAATAGCCTACTTAAATCAGGAGGCACCAGAATCTTTGCTGTGATAATAGAGAAGTGTCTTTCTTTGTACAACCTGAAAAATAAGTCAGATCTGTAAACTGAACAGGCTAAGAAAGTGGTAGAGCAGGACAAACAGCATCCACCCTTCCAGTTCGCTTTTGTAGTTGTAATGTGCTTCAGCACATACTGAATTAATCAGATGTTTGTGCATTTCATGAACTAGAAAGGAAGACTTTCCTTAAATCTGCAGCTCAAATATCGCTGAAGTGCATCCTTTCCACGAGGTGAGGGGTTTGCAGCCTGTAAAGCTGTCTAGGAACAGCAGCTCCAGAGCTGAGTTTGTCATCAGGGAACAGAGTGGAAGCAAATTGAGGGCAGGATTAATTATTTGGCTGGTCACACGAGCCCTTTCCCACTGCTTTATTTCCAGAGGTGGCCACCACTGCCTCCTTTCTTGCATCTGTGACTTGTATTCCCTGTGGGAATGGGGACTGGAGGTTGCTTGAGGAGGACAGCAACGAGATCCAGACTATGTGAGTTGCTTTACTGCTGAAACCATGCTCCAAGCCTCATTCCTTCCAAAAATAAATCCGGACTTTATAGGATTGTCTGTTGTACACCCTCTGTGGCACGTGCAAGGTAAGCCCAGCACTTGCCAGGAGTGTGAGGTGTGACCCAAAGGAATCCTTGGCTGTGGAGCAGATCCAGGAGGAGCAGGGCTGTCAGCAGCGGGCACAGCGCGTCCCATCCGTCCCCGCGGAAAGGACGGGGAGAGGCAGCAGCGCTCACACCCACAGAAGGGTTCTGAGGACTGAAAAAGCCTTGGCTTCCTTCTGTGTGTGTTGGTGAGTAGGAATGCTGACTCTGCCTTCCTGCTGGTCCTATTTAGGAGTGTGTGGGCTTGCAGTCTGCATCTGGTAAGGTCAGGGTGATCACAGGGTGCAGTGAATCTCTGGTGCTGCGAGAGGTGAGGAGGATGCAGACTGTGCAGTTGGATCACTGTGGATAAGGGAGGGAAAGGAGGCTGGGGGTTTGAAAATGGAAGAGATTCAAGGTTGGTTTATGAGTCATTCAACTTAATTAAGAGTGGATTTTAAGTGAGGAACCCTATCAGAAAGAAGGCACTGTATGACAGGCTTGTAGACATTTCTATGTATTTTGCCATTATTTTTTTGTTTGGCTCTTTTTTTGTTTTAATCCCATTTGAGCAAAGTTAATATTAAGAGTGAAAATGTTGGCTGAAAAGCTGTAGCTTTTTCTTGTAGTTACAACCACACACTTTATTATTTTCTTTCATCCATGGTGTTAAGTTTTAGGGAGTAAAGAATTATTTTCATCTTTGAAAACTCAGTGGTTTGTTGCTTCTAAGTCATAACTTCAGTATATGCTTTGAAATACTTCATACATTGAATCAAAATGTGATTCATCTGTGAACTCAGAGGAAGTAATTTATAGGTTCTTTAGCAGGGCTAAAATTTTTTACCTTGATATTTCATTAGTTGGGAAGACTGCAAATGTAAACTATTTAGAAATCAATTTACTTCAGCTCACAGCAATGAAACTGGTTTACCTTCTGCTGTAGTTTCTTTTTCCTACCAAAATTCCAAATTCTGTCAATGCAACTTGTTGGGAAGTAAAAATTAAAATGCATTTCTCTCTTTGCTTCCCCTTGGCTTTTCTGCAGGCGTGTGGCACAGTGTGCCATCTGCTGTGCTGACACAGTGTCAGGAGTCCCTGGTTTTGGCAAGTTTAATTACTGTATCTGGTATAATTGGGCACTTAAATCTGAAGGTGTTTATTGTTATATCAGCTGAGAAAAAGCCAGTTTGAAATGATACCAGTGGGTGATTGTCATCTGAAATCAACTGATGGTCCATTCCATAGTGACTTGAGCTATCTCATACTGTAGAATCAATTGCAAGATACTTTCTAGGTGTATATTAAATATTTGTTTTATGCTTTGTGTGGATGTTGTATGCATTTTCAAATTTTAATACTTTCTGAAAGAGTAATTTTATGGCTGGTCTAACTGCAGAACAGCACAAACCTTAACCTATTAAGCAAATAATTTTTTTTAGTATGCTGCATTTACTCTGAATTTTCCTCTGAAAGACCTGTATTACAGTTAAAAGATAACTTTCCCAACAATATGGGTGAAGTGGATTGAATTTGAATGTAATAAAAATACACCAAAAATATAGGTCTGTGGATTTTATTCTAGTGCATCAGAGTTAAAAGTCACCACTTCATAATGCTAAATTCTGTTCATGAAATTAGAGTATTCTTAATTAAATGAATCTGTAGAAAAAAACATCTGTAAACAGCTGAATTATGTGCACTGTAATAATACAGTGAAATAATTCCCTTAAGACCAGCCTGTTCTCCAAGTAGCAGATTGGAATAATTTTCATCAAGTTTAAGAGAGCTGTAAAAATCCCTTTTGACAAATCCTGATTACACTCTGCATCCAAAATTGCACGTGGATTCAGGGAGTTCTGTGGTGGCTTCATTACGTCAGAGAAGAACTTGATGAAACAATAGCTACTCTGTTAGAGACCTGGGCTGCTGTGAAATCTGTTCAGAGCAAATCTCCTGAACTGTTTCATAAAAAATAGGATTGTTGGAGGTTTGTTTTCAGCACTAAGGGAGCCATTGAGATGAAGATTCTTATCTTGGCTCTCTGGCTCACTTGAGATCTGCTTCCCATGTGCAGAATTGTCAGAAGACTTTCTCTTCCCTTTCCATTTGCTTGCTTCAACAGTTTTTATTTAATGTAAACCCAGTAGGTTTTTTTGCTATCAAACAATCTATTTTCGGGACTGTAGCAATATTTTCACTAGAGAAATGTTTGAATCCACAGAACTGGAGCTGTTTGCTTTCTTAGGAGCCCAGTGAAGCCCTGAGCTGTTCTGTTCAGAGCAGGATCTTCAGCACAGCAGAGACACCTTTGGTGCATGATGGGTCTGTCTGAGCTGGTCACATTCTGTGACAAGAGATGCCCCAATGCATTTGGGGAAAAAAAAAACCACAAACCAACTTCTTGTAGACTAATAAATAATCCTGATGCAGCAGGTAAAATATCCTTGCTAAAATTTTCATTTGTAGTGGATTAAACAACTATTAAGATTAAAGCACAGTCCTTGTCATTTAGAGTGACATTCTTCACAGGGATTCATTCAGGCACTGCATAAATATCTTCTGGCATTGGGATAATGTCTGAGCCTCTGTCTTTTGGGTGCTTTTTATGGATGTTAGTATGAAAAATTGAGGTGGACTGATATTGTAGATACTGGTTCAGGAACAACTTCTGTAGGTGCTCTGTGTGTATTGTGCATTCTCTGGACAGTCAGCACTGTTATTCTGTGTCAGAATGTCTTTTAAATATAGTTCATAATACTAGCTGGCTAAATGCTTTGTTTACTCCCCCCTCTTTTAAAAAAGAAAACAAAAACCCCCAAACTAAAATTATAGAAGTATGTAACTTTAAATTGAAGGGAAAGCTAGTAAATTAAATGCCTGGGGTTTGACAGAGCTAAGAGTTTAAAACAAATAGTAGCAAGTATATGGCATTAAACTACCTAACTTTTTTTTTTTTTTTCTATCTGCTTATTTGCTTAGTTAGCTGGAGTCTTGAAGAGTTTCTTCAAATGTTAAATGTTTCCTTGAGGAACTGAGATGTGCTGTCCTGTATTTTTAATACAAAATTTGAAGTATTTTCCTTGGTAGATAGACATAACTGTCTTTTGGCTAGCTCTCCACCCTGTACACAATGGTTTAGTTACTCAGCTCATCCTGGGCTGCACATTTTCCGTATCATTCAGTTGATTTGTCCTAAAAACCAGTCCAGGTGCTTTAGCTGGAATGTGGTTCTTTTACTGCCTTAAGGATTTAAGCACCTACTAGAAATCACTTTTCAGTGAGCTATTGATGTACAGGAGGCTCTATAATGTTATTAAAACACACTTGAAACTTTTCATTTGGTGCATTTTATTTATGGCTCCTCTTCCCACAAGAAGCTCTGTGAATTCTAAACTACTTGATACACATTAACCTAATTGGATATTGTATTTATCACGGTTGTTTGGCTTTGTTTAATGTATCTAGCATAAAAGCAATAAGATAGAGGTTTGTCTGGGATTTCTGCCTTTCAGCTGTAGCTGCAGGAGCTGGGGTTGGTTGTCTGGGCAGGGATCACAGGTCAGTCCCATGGTGTAGCACGTGTCTGGATAATGGAGTGGGTTTCTCAGATAAGAGATCCTCTGGTAAGTCACAAAGTGTGTGTGGTATGTGTGGTTATATAAGAAGCAGTAACTTCAAGTTAGAGCATTGTCAGTGAACAATTCCTTGAATAGACAAGCCAAAGGACATTCTCAGTACAGTGTGTCTCTTGGAAATGTTTTGAGATTTGTCTTGTGGGTTGTAAGTGACTGAGACATTCAGGACTCCTCTGCAGCAGTGCTCCTGCTGCACATACTTTCCACTGTGTCTTCTTGTTTGCAGGCTTGCTGAAACTTTCCTTATTTTCTTCTGTCCAGATGGAAAACAAACCTTTTGGAAAATCTGAGGCAGTGGAAAAATAATATAGAGTCTATATTAATTTTTAAATAAAATTGGTGGATCTTTTCCTTGAGAAGGTATTGCGTGTATTGAATTGCCATATGGTGTAAGCAGAGATTTGAAAGCTGAAATATGAGATGGTGTAGAAAGTGATGTGATTTCTAAATTGGAAGCTCAGTCTGTGTGATTAGTAACTGAAATCCCCATTACCAGCCCTCCACAAAGGTCACAGTTTGGCAAATTATCTATTAATTCAGGTCAGTTTCCTGATTCAGTGGGGAGCTTTATTGAAAAATTGTCAGAACTGCTGGGTTGGTATCCACTGTTGCAGGCTCCCAGGCAATATAGCTGTGAAAAGTTAAATTTTAGTTTTGTAACAAATGTTGTTACAATATTGTAACTTATCTTACAACAGTATACAGTATCAGAAAAGATAAACTGGAATCCCTTTGTGCATGAAGAAGTCAAGAATTGCCAGCTACAAATATTATTTATACCTGCCATATTTGTGTTACTTAAAAATAATGCAAGTAATTTTGAGATCTTTCCAAGCAGGCAGGCTTACTTTTTATAGAGAAAATAATTCACACCAAGCTTGTTGAATAAACTTTGAGAATTTTACAATACCTTGATAAGGTTTCCCATATTGCTATGCATCAATTGCTAGAACTTAATTGTCAACTTATTTTAATATATTGGATGAGAGGCTCTTAAAAACATGTGAGCTGAAGGGGAGACAGTGGTTGGTGGCTGGCTTTTATTTCTGAGACCTGATCTATACTGTACTTTGGTGATGGTTTCTTATTTTTAAATTTTCTTTTTGCACCTGGTATATGCAAAACCTGAAATTATAGTTTGTGGTACAAATGTCATTCTACAAAGACACTTGCTGAAGTTATCCAGTGTGAATTTCAGTAAAGACAACATAAATCTTGAGCAGGTACATTTAAATAATCTCTGTTATTGGAGCTTTGGAGTGCTAATGCTGTTGCTGAATCAAACTAATACTAAACTAATACTAAATTAATACTAAAATAGCTGTGATAAAACTTCCACCTGTTGTAAAAGGCCATGGGATTATCTTGGTATCTAGATACTTCTAGGAGTCAGAAATAATTAGGCACATTCTCTTGAGTTTGTAGTTCAGCCAGTACTTGTGTAAGTTTTCTTTCAAATAGCAATTAGAATTATTTCAGCATTGGTGAAACTGTTGGGAGAGGACATATTTATTTAAAATAATGTGAAGTATTTCTTTTAATCATGATCCCAGAGTGAGTATCTCTTCTAGATGATTGAATCAAACCTATGTGCTTTCTGCATCTTGACGTTCTTTCAGAAGAACTGAAAGACACAGTGAGCTCTGCTCAGAAATCACAGCCAGAATGAGCTATCAGTGAAACCTACAGCTTGAAGTCTCTGCAAAAGCCTTGTTGGCCTCTTTGGGATGAAGAGTTAGTAGTTACTGTAGTACCTGTTGCAAAAAGGTCAAAGTTAAGAATTTTTATGTGTATGACAAGATTCTGCCAGCAATGTCTGCTGAGAGGTCTTAATGTAGTGAAATTTTCATAGACTGACCTGAAGAGAAATGGAAGGTAGTTCTGGAATAATATAAATTATAATATAAAGTTGTTCTTGTAAGTGTTAAATTTTATTTAGCTTGAGAGATGGAGAACACACAGGAAAAAATATGGGAAGCTAAGTTTTTTTACCCACAAAATGCAATTTTGAAAGGAAAGAAAGTAAATAGTTCAAAAGTAGATCTCTATATGTTGATGCTACTTGTGCTTTTTGCTGAGAGGCTCCTGACCCATGTTACCCATAACCATGGTGTAAAGTGCATCTTCTAAAAATACACTGGGAAAACAGAGCACTGGGAGCACAGGAGCTGCCTGTTACTGGAAACAGAGCTTGGGGGTGGAGTTGTGTATCCTGTTCAGAGGATGAAAAGGCTTAAATAAGAGGAGGCAATTTTTCTTAAACAGTCTGATAACTTGCTTATTGATTTTTTCCTTCTGCCTTGATCTCCTATTTTAACTTAATCTTTAGCTGATGAGGAAGTCTTTTATAGCATTTCTTAGGTAACTGCTGCAACTCATTTATACTTAAGGGTGTCCTCATATCATCTTCCTTTCTCTGGTCATCACAGGAACATTATGTAATAATGGTTCTTATTTACATGTAAGACAGTACTTCCTACATTTTTAATGTGATTTTTACCCATTTATGGGAAGTATCTTTCACGCAGTTCTCTTCTCTTCCTGGTTTGTTTGTTTTTGTTTTCCCCTCTTAAAAGAAAACAAGACTCTAGAATTAGCAAATTCAGTAAAAAATCTTCTGCAATAAGGATTGATTGGCATAGATGCATGCTTCTAGAGAGAAGTTCCAAATAGGTTTTAATAACATTACAGAGCTTCTCCATAAATAACTGACTGGGGGTGACTGATAAATGTAGTGATGCTCTGCTGAAAAACTGAGAGAAGTCCTTAATGAGTGGTTAAAACAACATTCTTTAAGAGAAAAATTGATGAATGGTTAGTTGTTTCATTTTGGTTTTTTTTTTTTTTTTTTGAGGAAGTGTTTATTATGAAAAGTAGTGTTGCACATTGTGAGCCAGTGTTCCTTGTCCCTAGCTTTGATCACCACTTAATAATAAAACAATATTGCATGGAGCAATTGACGCAGTTGCTTGTGGTTTATATTCTTTGGATTTTAACATCTAGCCTGTTATGCCTGTGATCTCTTGCTTCAAGGTGTGGTTTTAGCCAGCTGGCTGAGACATCTAAGTATTAAATTACTCTTCTGTATCTTTTTATATTCTGGAGGATCTCCGGAGTTAAGCTTAAACTACCGCAGTGTTAAAGTAATGCTCAGTTTTAAGAAATTAAATACAAAAATTCCCATGTAAACAGTGAGGACTCAGGCAAGAGAAAGTAGCTTCCAGAACTGGGATTTATCTCACAAAGGCTAAAGCTTAATAGTGCTTTAAAAATACCTTAACCAGGAGCTAAAATTTGGACTACTTACTATATGGAAAAATACACCTTTAGTGTGATATATGTTTAAATGTATGTATAGACATATATCAAGTTTGTTTTTGTAGCAGTGTTAATCTGATAAAGGTAGAGAAGAGACAGAGCTGGTTTGTGCCCAAATCTTGTAAGGCCAAGGTGTCCTAGGAAATACTCAGCTCCACTTTTCTTACCAAAGAGCTGAGGAGATGCTGCTAAAAGATTAGAGATGGATTCTGAGGACAGCAGAGGAAGAGATCTCTTTCACAAGCCTCTTAAAGGTCAGTGGCTTTGTTCTGCTTCAAAGGAGAAGGAAAAGAAAACACACCAAAAAAAACCCAACAAACTAAAAAGAAGGAAAAGGACCATAAATGGAATGGTGTCATAGAATCCTCCATAACACTGTTTGCATATAATGTTCAATATCCTGCTTTTCCCTTTGCTACAGCATTCACTCCTGTCTGCAGGGAAAGGAGCTAGGACAGCAGCAAATTCTGACCTTGGCTATTTAATTTACTGCAGGTCTTTAAAGGATTAGTGTAGATGTAAAATGCACTGTGTGAGTGCTCATCCTGATGTCTTTCTTGTCCTTCCATGATTCTTTGCTGAGGTCTGTGCATCTTTTCTCCTTTTTCTCTTGAGAAGCCTTTACTCTGCAACTTTTCCTTCTCCTTGGAAGAGGCTGTTGACCTTTTTAAAGTGAAGACAGAATCTGGAGCAGCAGTTTGTTGCTGTCTTGATAAATTCATCATCAGAATTCACTAAGGCAAAATATTGGAATGTGATCATGAGGAATAATGTAGGAAAGATCTGCTGAGTCTGGGAAATGTTTGGAAAGAGAGTGGGAAGTTCAGGAGCAGTTCTGTGGGGGTCTTTATTAAAATTAGCTGGTACATTCTTGATTGTAATAATGTCTGTGTATTTAAACTGATGTTAAAGTTGCAGTGAGTGAAAAATTAATCCATCTTTGCTTAAACGTCTCTTATAATCTAAAAAAAAATCTTAATTTCTTCATCACTTCTGCAGACCTCTAATTAGATCCCTGTGAATAATATCCATCAGTCTTTTTTCCCCTTCTTTTAAGATAAAACAGTGTGAAATTTATCAAATTTTTCTAAAGGTAAAATATAAATGTAGTACATTGTTATCAATGTTAGTAGTACAATGTTATCACTGTTATCAGTGAAGTAATTCTAATGTAGTCTCAGTAAGGATTTAAAATAATATTGCATGAGATGCAAATTAGTATTCTAACTTTGTTTTCATGTTTTTAATTTCTAAAAGGCCTGTCTGAATTTCTTTCCCAGTGTATTACTGAAACATGGCATAGACACTATGCATTATGATGTTGTTTAGCAACTAATTTAAGATTATTATGTAAGATAATGTTAATGTGGTTGTTTAAAGGATCTGAAATGAAATTGTGTCCAGTGATTAGAACAGCAAGCATTTGAAGTAGTGAACATCCTTAATTCCATGTTTCAGAACATGTTTCAAGTTTAACCTTAGAACGCAGTTCAGAGATCCCAATTAATTTTATTTACTGAAATGAAATATTTTACTGAAATGAAAAGTTTCTTGAGGAAGAACAAAGGTTATGACCTATTTATTGCTAGTTGAAAAGATTGCCAGTCTTGTTAGAAGGATTCCTTACCCACAATTTCAAGATGAAAATTTTACTTCATTAAAGCAGAAAATAGATGAAATTAGTATTATCTCTGTTTAGTGCAGGTAATTCTTAAAAAATTTACCTGATTTTCTTTCTCAGCAAGATATGGTAACAGTGTATATTAAACATTTTTGGGGGGTGGAGGGTACATATTTATTTACATATTAAAATTTTTGCTATTTAAATGTTAGCTTTGAAAAATATAACTTCTGATTTTAAGTGATTTGCATATAAATTACATAATGATTCTGGTTATCTCAGCTTTTGGAGAGATGTGTGAGATGCTTTTATAAAGTCATACATGGTTTTGTTATTTTTTGAGAGAGCAAACCCTTCATATTCTAACTCTTGTTTCCTTAAAAAGCATTTTTCATTGCAAAGGTATATGATTTGTATTTTATAATACTATAATTTTTTTTGCTTTTCAGTCCCAGAAATCCTGGATAGAAAATACTTTCACGAAGAGGGAGTGTGTGTATATTATACCAAGTTCAAAAGACCCCCACAGGTAAATGAGAAATAATGCAGAAACTTATTGCTGCTGTTTAATATTAAAAAAGTCAGTATTCTCATGAGTGGTTGGACTGTTTTTTTGTATGAAATACTGTCTTGGGTTTGTGCTTTCATGACTGGACATTGTAGCTCTGTGAATTGGATTTTCTCTTTCTGAAAGTACTTTGGCATTGCAGAAATCTCCAAAAAACGTTCCCCTGTTCCCTTTGCTGCTTCTTAGCTCTCCTCCTGCTGATGTCTATGATCTGTTTACAGTGAGGAGGATGTGAAAAAGAAATTTCTGAAGTAAGAAATTCTCATAGAGATGTCCTCTACTGGAATTTAAAAAATATCATTGTAAGTGTAGGGTGAAGTGTGAAAATCAACCTGACAGTGTAGGCAAAAGGGTGAAGAATTCACAGAAGAATAAAGAAAACCAAGAATTGGGGTGGGGAAAAAACTCAAAAAAGAAAGGCTGAAGAAATACTTGCTTCTTGGGAAAACAGATAAATGAGAACTGTTCAGATTTTATGTGATAATTTTTCATCCTTAAGTTCTTCAAGGAAAACTAGGCTGAAAAATGGGGAAATATGTTTCTAGAGGGGGAGGCTGAGGCTAAGAATATTTTGCATATCTCACGTGCTGTTTTTACCTTATCTGAAATTAGAGGTGTGAAATCAAGCAAGTTAGTGATAACTGTGGGGTATATCTAGCTGACTTTCACCAGGTGTCACAGGTATAATTTAGAGTTCCTACAGTGACTGAGTTTGACCTGTATAGTCATGACATTTGTGTCACAGATAAAATAAAGTCATTTGAAAATAGATTTTAAATTACTATTTTTAAGGCAGTTTTGTCTCCCCATAATGTTTACTATTGTAATTATGGATTTCAGATCACCTTTTTTTTCTTAAGCTTCATATATGTGAGAGCAGAAGAGAAACCTTTTTTTCTGAGTTTGAGGGAGCTGCTATTCCACTCTTCTCCTTAAAAAAGTTATATCTTAGATATATTTATAATTCTCAAAAGATACTTAAAAATATCTTTTATTAAACTGGGGCAGGTTACTATTTTTAATTTTAAGTATTTTATTTTTAAAGAGAAAAAGAACTAAACGCTGTAGAATTTTCAAATTATTGTAAATAATTCACCACATTCCCTGAAATCATGTGACATGAGAAGCTTTTAGAATTTATAGCCACAATGGCAGCACATGGAAAATTTGCAAATGCAAACAGAGTAATTAGGAAGCTGTTAAAATTTCCAGAACATTTAACAAGGAACAGAATGGTCTCCAACACTTGCCCTTTCAGTTTAACCTATTTGTAGCTTACAATGGACTTTACAACTTTCCCACCACATTTTGTCCTTCAGTTTCTAAAAATGGCCTAGGGTGGATGGTGAATTGCTCACTGTTGTGTGTGAATTGTGTGAGAAATTTAGTCATATATTTAAATATTTCTTACAGATGCCTTCCAGGATGTCAGATTTGTCAGCAACTTGTCAGGTAAAAGGTCTTTGTAATTATGATATTTATGAATATTTTCTCATTAAATAACTGCTTTCATAATAGGGTTTTCAAAAGTTTTGATCAATATTATGAGTGACAAGTTGGTGAAATGTTAGATATAAAATAAATATAACTAATATTTAAAGAGCTGTCTGCAATAAGTAGGTCACAGATTTATAAATGTTATATAAATTACTTGGCTTCAAAGAAGCAATTTCTCCTGGCCTCCAGCTTGCTACCTTAGTGAGCTTCAGTATTTTGCATAATAATATGTATTGTAATTGACTACTGCTGTAGTATTTATGACAACAGGGCTCACTCTGGAAAAGACATCTATCTAATGTCTAGAATCTTTGCTTTCTAAATCTGTGTTATGCTGTTATCAGTCAAGGAAGTTTTTATCTTGCAATGGTGATATATTGAGGTTTCTCTCAATACCTCCAAGGGTCCAGCCAGCGGAGAAATGGCTTAATAAATAGCGAGACGGCTTCTCAGGATATGCTTTGTAAAATAAAGGTTTTAATAACAGCAAAATAACAAACATTACAAAATGAGAAGAGATGAGCTGTGCACAGCATGGTTACACTGGCTAAGGCATTCCCAAAAAGCCTCGTGCACCTCTTTAATAACCTATGGTCTAGGTGGGCTATTTGGCTCTTTGCTCAATAAGATTGACACTGGGCTTGAGATGCACTTCTAAAGCCCTGTCACTGTGTCTGTGCTGGTACTGAGCCAATTGCAACGAGCAGACTATAGAAAATTCTAGTTTAACTTCCTTATATAGAAACCCCTGCTGGGGTACAGAAATGCACTACACAGTGATATTTACCAAATTCCTGTGTCTGGCTGTTGCAGGTGCTGCTGCGGCCGCCTGGTCAGACAACACGCGTGCTTCACTGCCAGCCTGGCCATGAAATACTCCGATGTGAAGCTGGGTGAGAGCTACAGCCAGGACACAGAGGAGTGGGCAGTGGAAAAACACACAGAACAGACCTCTACTGATGCTTATGGTGTCATCAACTTCCAAGGTGGCTCTCATTCTTACAGGGCTAAGGCATGTATGATGTTTTTGTTGTTTGTTTTTTTCTTATTCTGGTTGCATTGGTGCTGAATGCTTCATTCTGTGTCCAGTTCTGGGCCCCTCAGTTTAGGAAGGATATTGAGATGCTTGAGCGTGTCCAGAGGAGGGCAACGAGGCTGGTGAGGGGCTTGGAACACAAGCCCTGTGAGGAACATTTAAAGAAGCTGAGGTTGTTTAGCCTGGAGAAGAGGAGGCTTAGACGTGACCTTGTTGCTCTCTACAACTCCCTGAAGGGAGGCTGTACACAGGTGGGGTCAGTCTCTTCCACTGACAGAACAAGGGGACACAGTCTCAAGCTACAACAGGGAAGGTACAGGTTAGACATTAGGAAAAAATTTTTCACTGAAAGAATAATAAAGCACTGGAATTGTCTTCCCAGGGAGGTGGTGGAGTCACCATCTCTGGATGTGTTTAAAAAAAGACTGGACATGGCACTTAGTGCTATAGTCTAGTTGAGGTGTTAAGGCATAGGTTGGACTTGATGATTTTAGAGGTCTCTTCCAACCTCATTATTCTGTGATTCTGTGATTTAACTTCTGAAATTGAAGGCTGAAAATATTAGCACTTCTATTGTGGCAAGCCAGTGCCCTTTTCTATTCTAGCATTTTTGTTGTGATTTGAATTCTTTCTAATTTCTATTTGTAAAAGATCTTTAGTTGTGGTAGAAATTATTTCAAGCTTATGCAGTTAAAGGTTAGAGGGAGTTCTTCCACAGTGTGACTCCTGTGGTCAAACCAAAGTGCTTGAGAGAGGGAGCTGTGTTCTTTATGCAGCTGGCAGAAGCCCCAGGGACAGTCCAGAGCTCAGGTCAGATCATCTCTGTGACAGAAGGACCCTTGGCACGGTTCTTGCATGTTCTTAATAACAGTGTATGGCCTCCTTTGTACTTAGTGTAGCTTAAAATTGCTGTGAACCCTTTTCCAGGAGCACAGAAACACCAGGCTGCCCACACCCATTTCTGCTTCCTTCTGCAGAGTGCAAGTGGGGTTGCTCAAACCAGTTTAATGGACTGGTATTGCTTTGTTATTTAGAACTTGATTCAGGAAGGGTTCAATTTCTACTGTCCCCTCCTTTATTCAGTAGCTCATACTGAAGGTGTGGCAGCATTGTAGCTGATCAATCATCTAGATAATCTTATGCTGTTAAACATAAGAGTGTTAAAAAGCTGCCAGTTTATAAGTTTTCTGTTGAAAAATGTAGGTTTCCTTCCCACCAGGAGCAGGGAAGGAAAGCCAAGCAATTGTAGAACTCTTTGCAGGGGACACAAAAGCCTATCCCAGCAGATGGCAGAGCTTTTATAGATACTTCTGAATTTCATCTAATCTAAAGATCATCCAGTGGTTTCATAGAGCCATTTTCTAGGTCACTGTGCCAGTAGGATGGAATACCATAATCTTTCTATAGTTGTTTCCTTTCCAAAACTTGCTCTTAAAACTGTCTCATCTGGACTATAGAGGACATAAAGGAAACTTTTTTATTTATTGCATCTGCTGTTTTAAGAAAGTGAATGACAGTTTCCATGGCCAGGATTAGGATAATACATCCTGAAATACATCCTGGTTCTTCTTTTTACACATTAGAACCTTTTAACTCTCTTCTTGTACCTGCAGTATGTGCGATTGTCTTATGACACTAAGCCTGAAGCTATTCTGCAACTTATGCTTAAAGAATGGCAGATGGAGTTGCCAAAGCTTGTTATATCTGTCCATGGGGGCATGCAGAAATTTGAACTTCACCCACGCATCAAACAGTTACTTGGCAAAGGTCTTATCAAAGCTGCAGTGACAACAGGAGCCTGGATTATAACTGGAGGAGTGAACACAGGTGAGGAGCTTGCAAAGAATTAACTGAACTGCAGTTTTATAAACCCAAATATTTAATGTATGGATGCACTGCTTCATCATAATGCAAAGTAATTTTGAATGAGTTTGGTCAAATGAAATTAAAATAATACATTTTGAACATGTGCATTTGAAAGTGGGCTACTGTTTTGTCTTAAAAAGAGAAACAACATATAAAGGAGTTGGGTTTTGGGCTTTGTTTTGTTTGGTTGGTTGTTTTCTGGCTTTTGTTTTTGAAACAAGGAAGAACTTAATGTGATTAAAAAGGAGTACAGTAATGTGCTGGAAACTCTACTTCCTGCTAGGCTATATTTGTTTTGATGAATGACTTTGTTTCCTCTTAGTAGCTGTAGCATGATGCATTTTCTTTGGTAGTGTGTCAGTTAAATGCCTAGATCCTTAAATCCTGGTTATCTAAATAAAGCAGGTAAAACTCCAATTACCTAAATGAGTGTATTCTTAGTAAGATGTGGCATTCAATGCACTGGAATATTTTTGTTCATGAACAGGTGTTGCAAAACATGTTGGTGATGCTCTCCGAGAACACGCGTCCAGATCATCTCGAAAGATTTGCACTATTGGGATTGCTCCCTGGGGAGTGATTGAGAACAGAAACGACCTTGTTGGAAGAGATGTAAGGATGCATTACCTAACTGAAACAATGATTTACCTCATTTACTTTTGACACATCTGCTCCAGCATGTTTTACCCTTGCTTTGCATCATTGGAATACTTGCTTTGCTATGAAGATACACTGACATCTGTGACTTATGCAAGATTGTTGCTTGTAAACAAGTTGCAAAATGCAAATGTGCTACAAGGAGGAGCTTCTTAAGTGCAATCCTCCCCCTCACCACTGATAGTATTGAATCAAATTGAAAAAATGCTAAATTATTACGGGGAATTCACATTTAGAGAGGATAATAAGTTGAAAAATTCTGGTGTGAAGTCTTCAGTGCTACCTTTTGCCAGAGAAGTCACAAATTTTCCCCAAAGACACCTTCTCAAAGGATCTTTTCTCTGTCACCCTTCAGAGCAGCATCCTTTAGCAATACAATTATCTACTTCCCTGCACAAAGTTCAGAGCTGCAGCTGTTGGTGTATCCTCATCCAAGGCATGCTTGTATGTGTCAGTGCTTCTTGTTGAGCCACCAGTTGTTGTGTCTAGTTAAGTTTCCCAGAAACAAGTGTGAATCTGTGCAAGTAAAAGACATTGTTGTGTGCTTACACTTAGGTGGTTGCTCCATATCAGACCTTGTTAAATCCATTAAGTAAACTAAACGTCCTAAATAACCTCCATTCCCATTTCATTCTGGTGGATGATGGAACAGTTGGAAAGTATGGAGCAGAAGTTAAACTGCGAAGAGAACTGGAAAAAACTATTAATTTGCAACGGATCCATGCAAGTAAGTAATCCTGATGCCTGAGGGCTGCTAAATGAATTAATGAAAAAGGGCTTTGCGCCAAAAATCTGAATGACAAAATTAAAAAATTAAAACTTTTGTTTATGCTTGAAGTTTAAAATTGTGGATTTCAGCAGCTACTCTGGACCCTAGTTATTGCTGGTAGATTTATGATTCCTCTGGGACCACAGAGACATCCTTTTTGAATCAAGTTGTCTACTTACATTGTGAAAACAAATGTAAGTCACAACACTGGTGTGTTGTCAGACTTTATTGGTCTGATTCATTAATGGTTTTGACACTGATCAGTTGCAGTTTCACAGTTTGCAGTTTGGTGTTTTCCGAGTTGTGGTGCAACACATGGGGTTTGACCCTTCTAGAAATGCCTTTGCAATATTTCCCATCAGTAGAGGCTTCCCATGTACTTATGCTCAAACTTGTGTATATGTTGTCACCTTTGAAAATTACTGGGAGAAGTTGAAAGAGGAGTTCCACAAAGAAAAATTCTTCAGTTTTCTGCATTAGTTCATGAATGTTTCTATGTGGAATCTCTTCTGTTTTGTAGGCTGTATCCTTCTATACTGACCAGCTTGGCAGGGCTTGAAACTGCATTACCATCAGTTAATGTCTGGCAGTATTTTAATGTTGATTCAATAGAAAGGACAAACCTGATTTATTAAATACATAAACCTGCCCTTAGCATTCACTGCACACTTATGGCAGTGTCTGGGTTTTATTATTTGTTTGCTGCTTTCCAGGGATTGGCCAAGGCGTGCCTGTGGTGGCGCTGGTGTTTGAAGGTGGCCCCAATGTCATCCTGACAGTGCTGGACTTCCTGCAGGAGAGCCCCCCGGTGCCCGTGGTGGTGTGTGAGGGGACGGGCAGGGCTGCAGACATCCTGGCCTACGTCCACAAGCAGACTGAGGAGGGGGGGTGAGTGCCAGCAGGGCCAGTGACCCCTGACCATGCAGTGGGGCAGGGACCACAGTGGGGCATCCCAGAGCACACGGCACAGGAGGGTGTCCTTGTCACACACAGATCAATGACAGGATGTACAGATGCATGGCATCCGTGTCTGTCATCCACAGATGAGTTCTGAGACCATTTCTTCATGGATCTGTACAGAACCTTTTTCTGTTTAGTGCAGAAAGCACTAACCTGTTTCAAGTGTAGCTTCAGATAATACAAGGGGTATGCTTGGGCTCCACAATACTTGGTGATTTCTAGTTAGTTGTCAGGCTTGCATAAATCCTTAAACACACTGGGCCCTTGTTGCAGGGGCTGCCTCAGAACCTCGGGAGGCAGGGATCTAATGTGTCTGTACACCCAACAGCTTTGTCCAGGGTGAGATCACAAATGGGTCTTACTCAGAGGAGTGACTGCTTATTATTGTGTGGCAATACAACATCTCAAAACTCAGTATGGGAAGGAAAGGGAGAGAGAGTTGAGTTACCTTTAGGAGCCATAGTATAGGATTGTAGATTAAGTAACCCGTAGTTCTCTCTAAAGGTTACCCAAGGTTTTGCCACAGCAGCAGTAATAAGCTTATAGATAGCAGGACTTTGAATGGACATGTTGAAACTAATTAAATGCATTGTTGTTCTTATTGTTCATCTGAAACAATTGTTCTCCTGCTTGTTTGTTTCAATCTCAGGAATGTTCCTGAGGGTGCTGAGCCTGAAATCATTTCAACCATCAAAAAGACATTTAACTTTGGTCAAAGTGAAGCAGTTCATTTGTTTCAGACACTGCTGGAATGCATGAAAAAAAAAGAACTTGTAAGTAGATCTTGCCATAAGATTTTCTGCATGAGGTGCATACATTTGTGGATATATGATGTGACTTTTTTTTTTCTTTTTTTGGATCTTTTAGTTGTGACTGCTAATAAAGATACACTATCACTGCATGCTTAAAGCAAAACCACTTTATAGAGGTTATGTGTAACCTGAGTCGGACATCACATTGTGCTGTTCTGAGATACAAAATTACCTTATTCAGCTAACCATGTTTGCTGTCAGGTTGATCTCATAATCTCTAATGGACTGGAGAGGTAAACAGGGTACTGTGGTATAGATAGCAGTGAATTGTAATCATAGGAGGAAAAGAAGTTCAAATTAATTGGAGTTTCTTACTTAGGAAAACAAAACGCACACTGAATGTTTAAATTGAGCATGGGCAGGCTTCAGGTTGCATTGAAGATAAGGTGTTTTATGTCAGGAACTGAAAAAGATTTAAAAGATTGAAGCCAATCACCTTTGCCTGAAAATAACTTTCAAATATGTTTTCCCTACTTTGCCATTTTGAACAGATTACAGTTTTTCATATTGGATCAGATGAACATCAGGACATTGATGTTGCAATACTCACAGCATTGTTAAAAGGTGAGACTTAATTTTTGAGACCATTTGGAACCTCCAACTATTATTTGTTTATCTGATGGATAATTTATAAAATACCAATAGGAATTGTAAGGTTTTAAGCAAATAAGTATATTGTATAATGCTGTAACATGACATAAATGATGACATACACTGCATAATTTTGTGGTGGATTGCTTGATTTGGCCTTTTTAGGAAGCAAGAATGTTTATAATCTTGTCATTAATTTTAAATTTTCTTCACTGTGTTTTCTTCTTAAGGCACAAATGCATCTGCTTTTGACCAGCTTGTTCTTACACTTGCATGGGACAGAGTTGACATAGCCAAAAATCACGTTTTTGTTTATGGGCAACAGTGGCTGGTATGTAATGGTCTGGATTAAGAAGAATGATAATTCCTAATAGAGAGAAGCACAATTACTGTAAAGGATGAATCTTGACTTTTGTCAAGGCTTTTGGAATGCTGACACATTTATTTTGAGACAGTAATTTGGGTATACTGCATAGCCTTAAAGCTGTTTTGCTATTAAGTATTTGAAAATGGTCCAGAAATTTTAGAGATATGCAAACTGTTCTGAATAACTAGCAGAGAAAATACATTACAGAAGGTGGAAGCTGAATTCAAGTTAGTCAGATGCTCTTTTTTGTTACAGTTGCATGGCCCTGGAAAGTTCTTAAGAAGCATCTAGTAGAATGCACTATTGACAGCACTGCAGTGCTTTGGAGGGAGGGACAAAATGTCTTTTGTAGTTTGAAAATGAGTTTAAGAGCTACCTGGTGGTCTTGCCTTTTCTCCCTGTTGCTGTAAAAATAAAACATGAGCTTACTGAGTGTGCAGTGAGAAGAACATACTGTGTAAGGCTTATTGATTGCCATGGTGGTTCTGACATCTTTGAAGCAAATTGTGCTTTAGATATTTAATGTCTTTTTTTGTTCTATCCAATATCAGCCTCTGAGAACATCTCAGTTATGCTAAACCAAATGTCTCCTTAGTCCCACTGTCTCAGTAGGCAGTATCTGTGGAACAGTTCAAGTCTCCAGGGTACCCTCCCATCCTGTAACTGTGTGAAGTTCAGGGCATATCTGGAACTGAGGGTGACATGTTTATAGACATGTAAGGTTTTTCCAGCCCTGTAAATGAAGGAGGTTGATACAGGATCTAAGTTCACCTTTTTACTGGCACTGTTTAGGCTCTACCTTTTTGCTTATTTGTTGTAGGTTGGCTCCCTGGAACAGGCTATGCTGGATGCCCTTGTGATGGACAGAGTTGCATTTGTGAAACTTTTGATTGAAAACGGGGTTAGCATGCACAAATTCCTTACAATTCCGAGGCTGGAGGAACTGTATAACACAGTAAGTAAATGATTGCTTTTTAAGCTGCTTTTAGAGCAGTTTTTCAGTTGCTCAGCCTGTTGTGTCCTGGCTCATGTGCAGCAGTCTGGGGGTTGTGGGGTGTTGGAAGGGAAGGCTCCTGTGCACGAGGTTGGAGTGGGGAAATGGTGGCTGCTGTGCACGGCCCCAGCAGCACCAGAATTCTGTCAGCATGGCTTTCATTGTGTTTGATGGAGGGGATAGACACTAAATGGAAAATTGCAGCTCTGTTGTGGACACACAAGTGTGCAAACCACAGTGGGGAAGAGAACGAGAGAAAGTCATGTGGGTGAAACTTGTGCCCAGGATCTGAGATCCTTACAGCTTCATAGGATAGATTTTGTCTAAAGCAGTTAACATCATAATAGTTCTAGAAAGAGTTTAATTTATCAACCTGCATAGTTATAATTACTACTTAGAAAAATTTTGTTGCTGTAGGTGTTGATCTAAGAATCCAAGGTAATTTTGATAACAGTATCCAAAGACAGAACAAAGAACCTTCCACCAAAAATTAGCTGATGTGAGTAGTACACAAATATGGCTTAGGCTTGTGTTAATAGTCTTGTTATGTGCTTTTGACAAAACAAAAAAAAAAGAATTCTTTACCTAATAAAGCTCTGTAGAGAAGCCTCCTTTAGAGGTTTATTTATTATATTTATTTATATTTTGTTACATTTTAATATTTTTAATTAGTTTTTAAAATTAACCTCTTATGGCGTTGCTGTTGCATGAATTTCTCATTCCAAATTTTCCCTCTCTTTTGTTATAAAGAAACAAGGCCCAACTAACCCAACACTCTTTCACCTTGTTCGAGACGTCAAACAGGTATGCTGTCCATGTAAAAATCTGTCAAGGTAGCAGTTGTTTTTTGTTAATTTCTTGTATTTGACTATCAGTTTGATCTGCTGTTTATTAATTGAATTTTATGTTAAGTATTAAACTACTGCTGCAAACATTTTGGTAGTTTACAAGGCCTCTGTTGTATGCTTGGTGCCCTTTTGCCTAAAAGATGTTAAACCCAAAGAGTGTTGTCTTTCATCTTGCTTTTGATTATTTTCCTTCTTGGGGGGATTGAAAGCTGATGCTCACAGAGTGGAAAAATTTTGGTTAAAACAATAGACAAAAAACCCCCAGTGCCTCCCCCACCAATGGAACAAGTATCTATTCTGTTGGGGGAGTTCTTGTAGAAAAGGAGGTATAACCTGGTATTTCTTTAAAAATAACTTGAGCCACATAGATGCTTTTTGGGTTTTGTGTTGGAGATATTTTTTTATTATACTTTGAAAAAGTCAAAATACCTTTTGTATTCCTAGGGGAATCTTCCTCCGGGGTATAAAATCAACCTGATTGATGTGGGACTGGTTATTGAGTATCTGATGGGAGGAACCTACAGATGCACCTACACAAGGAAACGCTTCAGGGCCATCTACAACAGCCTCAGCGGGAACAATCGGGTATGAGCACTTGGTAACAGCCCCTTTGTTACTGAGTGAAAAAACCCAGACTTGGTAGAATGATTGAATCCATGTTGGTTTGTTTGTTCTTGTCAATGGGCTGGTTCTTTTGCAGTAGTAAGGGCTTTGAGGGCAAACAACAAAATCTTGGGATTGAGGGCAAACAACAGGTTTTGTTCTCCTCACTTTACTGTAGCATATCCTAATTCCTTCTCTGTGATTCCCTATTTTCCTACTCATAGGGGAAGAATGGACACTGCACATGCAGATACACCAGGGCTTGGGATGCAGATATTTTAGGTTCTACAAACTACACTAACAAACAAGTGTTAAAAATAACGAAAAGAAACAGAAAGCCACATTAAATATCCAGTGAGAATTCTGGTTGTGCTGTTTAAGTTCATCCATGTTTCAGTGACCAAACCCCTCCTTGTTGCAGAGGTCTGGGCGAAATCCTTCAAGTACCACTCCTCAGATGTGTAAGAGCCACGAGTCTTTTGGTAACAGGGCAGACAAGAAAGAAAAAATGCGCCACAATCATTTCATCAAAACAGCGCAGCCATACAAACCAAAGGTGAGGCTCAGGGGAACACAGGGGGTTATTTCAGGTAGCTAAGAGAGGGGAGCCTGCTGGAAATCCAGGTGTCACTGAGTGTGAGTAGCAGCAATGGCACTGACTTTGGTAAAGCTGGAATTTCAGCCTTGCTTTTGTAGTTTTTTCCAAAGTGCAGCATTTTTGCAGGATTCTGTAAAGAGTGTTTCTCTTTCTGTATAGTTTCATGGATAGGTTTTAATATGTTAGGGACCAAAAAGCTTATATTTGACAGAGTTCTAGTAATGAGGGTGGCATTCACATGGCTTGATAGATGGAGCAAGATTTGGCCATGTGTTACTACTACAAGCAGTTTCCATGAGGTTTTTTTTATTTTTATGTAGGTATATTAGTTACAGCTTCTCTTTGATCTATAATTCAAATTAATTCAGTCTCAGTTATTAAAATGAATTGTACTTAACTGAAGTTTCTGAACAAAAGTTCCAACTGCTTTTCAAGTCTTCAAAAATTCTCTTTTTTGTTTTTATAATTATTTATAATTTGGTATTTGATCACTCAGCATTTTATTTCAAATTAAATCATGACCAAGTTTAACGACTTAAGATGTGACTTTGTGGTTTTATCTTCCAGATCGACACTGGTGCAGAAGAGGGAAAAAAGAAAAGAACCAAAGATGAAATCGTTGACATAGATGACCCTGAGACGAGGCGTTTTGCTTATCCTCTGAACGAGCTGCTGCTGTGGGCAGTGCTGATGAAGAGGCAGAAGATGGCCCTGTTCTTCTGGCAGCACGGAGAGGAGTCCATGGCCAAAGCCCTGGTGGCCTGCAAGGTCTATCGCTCCATGGCCTACGAGGCCAAACAGAGCGACCTTGTTGATGACACTTCTGAGGAACTGAAGCAATATTCCAAGTAAATCACATTCCTAGCCTTCAAAATATTTTCTTGACATGTGCAATAGAAGTAGTGGGCTCCTTGTGAACAAAACACAAATTATTCTGTTATTACACTTGAAGATAATTATGTTTTGCAAAAAGGTTTAAGTGGCACTCTAGTAGAAGCTTTATATTAAATATTTCTCTTCCTTGAGGTCTGTTAAAAGTCTTGATTTATAGTCAAATAAAAGACTCAATGTGCTGTTTTCTTCTGTGTAGCTTCTATGAGTGTTTAAATAGCTGTTTTAGTATGCATATGTTTTTAACAGAAGTCACAGATTGATGTATTGTGGTTACAAATTACACTGTACAGAAGGGACAAATAATAATCCCTTCAAGTTGTGAAAGCTGGGAATTTGTGCAAGAAAATTCATGCTAAACTTCTATAGATACTACATTTTGGTTTTTTTTTCTTCACTTTAGTGAGTTTGGTCAGCTGGCAGTTGAGCTGTTAGAGCAGTCCTTCCGACAAGATGAAACTATGGCAATGAAATTACTGACTTATGAACTTAAAAACTGGAGCAACTCCACGTGTCTGAAGCTGGCAGTGTCCTCCAGGCTCCGTCCATTTGTAGCACACACTTGCACACAGATGTTGTTATCAGATATGTGGATGGGCAGGCTGAACATGAGGAAGAATTCATGGTACAAAGTAAGCACTGTTACAGTTTATTCATGTAAAAAGGGTCAATGCAGTTTATGTTTAAAGGGAAGGAAAGTGTGTGTTTTAATGCTGTTAGTGTAAAGCTTTCACAGCTATAGCTTTTATTAATAAATCCTGTAAACCAGTCTCCTATAACATAATCAAAACTGGAATATTTGTTGTAAACGCTTCTTTTGACACTCTATTATCTTTTCAAATAAGGTACAGAAATATAGAAGGCAAAAACCAGGCAAGTAGCCTTTAATCAGAGGCTTAAAGAGATCATGTGAATACTAATCCACTACTAAAAACATAGTAGTAACAACCCTTAACAAATGGAAAACCTGTTGTAAGACTGTAGTTTCATGCATTTTGGCTTTTTACAGGGAGCACATAAGACTTGATGTAAAAAAGCTTTGTGAATATCTTATTTTGGAGGAACTGAGCAAAAGCAGGGCATGGAATAAACAAGAGTAGGCAAATCAGGGACAGGTTTTCCAGTGGTGTCCTTTGTGTGATATAGATCAGTTCTGATCTAGACAGAGATAATTGATATAGATCAATTGAACCAAAATGGGAGTTGCATATTTCTTTGAGAAATTGGGTACCAAAACTAATTGTTGCTAGAAATATAATGAAATACAACTTCCCTACAAGAGATCTACAAGCATCATTTAACTTGTGACCTACTAAATCCTCTTTGATAACTGATTAACTCTTTTCTTGCTTGCTTTGTAACAGCCTAATGACAGTAAATAGCTTTCACTTACTGGCTTCATCTATACCTTAGCTCATTTTTTTATCATAAATTGAAAAAAAACCCAAACAAAATATATATATATCTCACTCCCCTCTCCCCCACAAGCCACAGCCTTTTATATGCTTTAACAATACACTGATCCAAAGTTTCTGGGAGTGGATTAAATAACAGAGTGTGAACAGAGTATCTCTATATACAGGCTTGGAGGACATTCTTTCTAGTAGCTTTGAATTTTGGAATTTCTTGGTTTTTCCCATTTCCTATGTCTTCAAGTCAAGAAACACTCTGTATATGTGATCCTAAGCTCTTAAGTGTAAATACAAGTAATAACAACTAACTATTTTCTACATTTTTCCCCTCAATAGCAAGCAAGTGAAATTTAGATATTTTCAGAGGCTGTTCTGTGTGTTATATTCTGATGCTTTAGTGTAGTTGTGAATTATTTACATGCAATCTTCACCTTTTCCAGGTGATCCTGAGTATTCTGCTCCCTCCTGCTATATTGCTGTTGGAGTATAAGACCAAGGCTGAAATGTCTCACATCCCTCAGTCTCAGGATGCACATCAGATGGCAATGGATGACAGTGAGAACAACTTCCAGACTGCAGCAGATGAAATACCTATGGTAATGTGGGGCAGAGTATTCCTCACTGAAATAATTACATTTTTAATTCAAAGAACTGAAATTTAGTGTCAGAAAGCATGTATTTTTTTGTGGGAAGTTAACAGTCCTTTTATTTTAGGAGGTTTTTAAAGAAGTGAGGATCTTGGACAGTACTTTTGAAAAGCATGATATGGAGACTCCAGCAAAGCCTAAAAGACTCCCAATTACACAGAAGTTCTATGCTTTTTATCACGCTCCAATTGTGAAGTTTTGGTTTAATACGGTGAGTTTTTTGTGTAGTGTGTATTTTATTTGGAAATAAAATTTTTGGGTTATTTTGCCAACATGTAGCTCTGATTGAATCAATGTTCAGCACTTTTCAAAAAGCAGACAGAAAACCCCTTACCTTGCTGAGTTGGACATGAGAAATACTTGATTTTATAAAATTATATAAGCACATGCTGTGCCCTGTTGTCTGGTTTTTGTTGTTTCTTTTTTAATTTAATTTAATTTTATTTTTATTCTGTTCTGAGTAATTCTTTTCATCAGTTGCTAGCAGCAGTTCTACAACCATGTATTAGTCTCAAGTGCCTGCACAGCTTCATTTCAATCACTGTACTAAAAATGCTAAAATTTGTACTGAAGGAAAATAGCTGTACCAAGAGTGAAGCTTTGCTAACAATAAATAGCTTATTACAGCTATTTTTCCTTTTCTAAGATGAAAATGTTTGTATCCACTTAAAAATAATTTGTCTGTTTAAAAGGGTAAATATAGTCTTGTAATCCTATTTGAAGCTTTTATTGTAAACCACATCAAAAGATTCTATGTACATCTATAAAGATCCTTCAGTAATTATATGTATATGTTTTATTTGTTTTTTTAGTTGGCTTACTTAGGATTCCTCATGCTCTACACGTTTGTGGTTCTTGTTAAAATGGAAGAATTACCATCTGTTCAGGAGTGGATTGTTATTGCTTACATTTTCACATCAGCAATTGAGAAAATTCGGGAGGTATGCCTGTAACAATCTGGATTTTAGACTTTTTTGTCAGTTAAAACAGTATGCTTTAAACTTTTATTGTGTAAATAAGAAAACTGAAGAAACTTCAAGCATCAGAGTACATGATGTAAACCTTTATCCTAAACCTTGGTATAGGCTGCTAGATGGAGGCCTTGTAAAACAAGGTGGGTAAAATGTGTATTTATTTGTCTCTCCCACTGTGCTATGACCAAGATATCAAAACTAAAAAAACTTTAGTGACACAAGAGAGCCATCATAACTACAATGTGCCTGGTCAGCAAGAGACTACAAAAGTTCTGTAATAATTTTTAAATGGGAGAGATAAAGTTGGTCCCTTAACCTGGTACCTCAGGCTCAGCTGAAGGCAGGTGGGGTTCATTTTTGTCACAGTAACTGCCTCAAAAGACATCAAAACATCACCAAAACCCACTAAATCCAAAATTCCTTCATCAGTTGTTTCGACAGAGCAAAACTCATTTCCTTGTTGTGGAGCTGACACACTTAAATGCTGAGCAATCAAAACCAGTTTAAGAGTTACCCATTTGAGTAGCTATTCTATTTTTGCAAGTATGTTAGTGATTCACGCATTTTACTGCTGGTCCCTGTGCAATAAATATGAGCTGTCCTGAGCTTTGTTTCTTTTACAGATTTTTATGTCAGAGGCTGGGAAGATTAACCAGAAGATCAAAGTGTGGTTCAGTGATTACTTCAATATCAGTGACACAGTTGCCATTGTCACTTTCTTCATTGGGTTTGCGTTAAGATTTGGAGCCAAGGGGAATTTTGGAGAAAACACTTACAGAGAAAATTACGTCTTTGTTGCTGGAAGAATAACATACTGTCTCAATATAATTTTTTGGTATGTGCGATTACTGGATTTTCTAGCTGTAAATCAACAGGCTGGCCCTTATGTTATGATGATTGGGAAAATGGTAAGTACTATGTTTGTTGTTGATTTTTTTTTTTTAAACTGCATCCATTTGCATCCATTTGCAACTTCTCTCAATAGTTTTATTTAGTTTGTTTCTTCTCCTGCTGTGACAGGATAACAGCTTGGTGTGCAGCATTAGCTGGCTGCAATATAACTT
This sequence comes from Cisticola juncidis, assembly GCA_013400215.1. Taxonomy (NCBI): domain Eukaryota; kingdom Metazoa; phylum Chordata; class Aves; order Passeriformes; family Cisticolidae; genus Cisticola; species Cisticola juncidis. The sequence continues at coordinate 617,499 of VXBR01002039.1, read as the reverse complement.
GAAGGGTTTCAAAAGAAACACTGATTAGAAGGCTTCCTTTTTAGAGCTACTCCTGTTAAATAAATGTTAAAAAATGGCAAATCTTCCTTCTCTGGCCTGTTTTGTTCTCAGATGTCAGAGACTTGAATGAATATGATGAAGCCTTTTTCTTGATTCAGCCTCCTATTTAGGTCTGAAATTTATAGCCTTGGTGCTCTTTAGGTCAAAACATTTAACTTTGGTGTACAGCAGCTTCATGGTTTTGTGCTGTGGAAATCTGGGAACAGATTGTGCTTCTTGTCATCTCACACAAAAAATACTTAAATTGTTTAAAGTTAAAATTAATTAATGTAGCTTTACTGTCACTAGCTATTCTAAATGTTAAAAAACATTTTAAGGCTTGAGAGCTGTATGTATGGATGTGGAAGGGGCTTTTGTGTTTCTTCTCTCTATAAAATTGTTCTTACAATATTGAACTTGATCATTCCTTAAAAACAAGGGCGTCAAGTTGCTCATTTCTCACTTTGATTTCTTGGAAGAGGCATAGGTTCTGTGTTCTGCCCTTGGAAAACCACCTCTGGTTTTTGTGCAGCTATTCCTACCTTTAGGAAGGAATGTTACTCTTTGTCTGCTCCTTGTGTACCTAACAGTATCCAAGCTGAAAGGGAAATATGCTCAGTTGCCTTTGGCCAGGGGTACCAAATACACTGTAAGAAAGGACAGGAAAGAACTCAATAGTTTTGGGGTTTTTTGACTGGGCTTGTTATTGAACAAAATTTTCTGAGTGAAATATTTGTGTCCTGGACTCTTTTCCTTATATAATACATAGAATTTCTCAAGTGTACACTGTCACTGTGAAAGTTTTTAGAGTTGTGAGATCATATTTATGACCTTGTGGATTAACTGACTTTTTTGTGTTAATAGGTGGCCAATATGTTTTACATTGTGGTGATTATGGCACTGGTACTGCTCAGTTTTGGTGTTCCCAGGAAGGCAATACTGTATCCTGATGAGGCACCCTCTTGGACTCTGGCTAGAGATATTGTGTTTCATCCATACTGGATGATTTTTGGTGAAGTCTACGCCTATGAAATTGATGGTAAGATACTGCAATTATGAAGCAAGAGAAACCTCTGATAAGGTCTTTTCAAGATTTTATGAAATTCCAGTTTTTTGAGAGTCCCAGTACTGTTGGCACTGATTCCATTCACTGGAATGTGTGGGTTGCAGCTGTATAACTGTGTGACCTGATTTTTCATTTTCTTTTCTAAAATTTGATTGGCTTAGAATGAAAATTACATAATTACCATTTCTCTCAAGGCTATTCCTAGTGAGATTTTGGAATTCTGCCCCACAGCTATCATGACAAAATTATGTCTGTAGTGGTGTACTATGCTTTTTTAAAAAGCCAATAATATGATTACAGGATGGTATGAGCCACAGACATTGTCTCTGGTGTTTTTTCTATCATGTTCCAAATACATGGAGACATTAGGAATTGCAGAACCAGTGCATGATAGTTGGTTGTTGCAAACTGTAAGAGACTTTTTTTTAAGTGACTTTTTACAGGTGTTTGTCAATACCTACTGGGAGTTCTAGAAGACCCTCATATCTTCTCTCTTTTTTCCCAACACAGTATGTGCAAATAATTCTGATGAAAAAGTTGCTCATCTCTGTGGCCCAGGAACATGGTTGACCCCATTTCTTCAAGCTGTCTACCTCTTTGTACAGTACATTATCATGGTGAATCTCCTGATTGCATTTTTCAAGTAAGTATATAGATAATACTCAATTTTTTCTAATAATTGCACAAGTGTCTATCTCATTGCAATAAGATCCTAAGAGCTGGTGCTGCACCAAAGCAATCCCCTTTTCCTGGAAGTTTTTTCAGGTTCCAGGGCTGGTCTTTGTCTCTTCCTCACTGCAGGCCCATGGAGAAGTTAGTGAAGTGTGATGTGACTGGTTCACATCACATTTGTGAGGTCAGGGGAATCAGAAGTTCAAGGAAATTCAAAGACATTTTGTAATTTCTCTTTGTCAGAAAACAAACAAAATTGTTTTCTTTGACTTTATTGACTGTTGTTCCTAAATTCATGTAATTTTCTCTGATTGGTTGAGTTCAGTTGTAGTTAGTTGTTCTTTATAGTTCTCTGCAAGTGTTTGATTTATGGGCATAAGCAGCTCATGAACACTGAAGAAGGCAGACTGCAGAATGAACATGGTGTGATATAAAATTCTGGGTTTAGTTAGAAAGAATTAATTTTTTGTTCAGCAAACTGGATATTTGATCTCAGTGTAATTTATGTTTCAATAAAGGTACTGAGATGTTACTGGATAGGATTCTTTAGCCCTGTCCTTGCTCTGGATCATGATGTTCTCTTGAATGTGTTTCCAAATTCCACAGAAATAATTTTGCAGCAAAAAACACGTTTATGCTTTTGTCTCTTAACTGGCTTCAGAATTCAAGATTGTTACCAAAGTGTTAAAAAAACAAACAATCAAACAACCACTCAACAAACACCAACAACTCCCCCCACCCCAAAACCCACTTTGGTGTGCTAATACTGTTCTGTTCCCTTTCAGCAACGTGTATTTACAAGTGAAGGCCATTTCAAACATTGTGTGGAAGTATCAGCGCTATCATTTCATTATGGCCTACCATGAAAAACCCGTTCTGCCTCCACCACTGATCATCCTGAGCCACATGGCTTCCCTGTTCTGCTGTATCTGTAAAAGGAGAAAGACAGACAAGGCTTCAGATGGGCCAAGTATGAACAGTTATCCAAAAACTGCAGTAATGGTTTTGATATGGTTAAAGCAAACTGTCAGAAAAGCACCATGTCCTTGGTTAGAATGTGTATGGTGAAGAAAGGCAAAGTGGGTCTTAATTTTATGTGTTTTCAATATTGATGATTCTTTTGGGAATCACTGTGCTTTTCTCAAGAGTTTAATGCCAGCCCCTAGAAATCTCCAGTAGAACTAACCTATCACACAAACAAACAGATTAGGTTTCTTGTCTTTGCTAATGGAGAAGACTTTTTTTCTTTCTGTAAAACTTGTTTGAAACTTAAAAAAAAAATAAAATCCAGATAAGGAATCTAGCTTCTTCCTCAGAGATAAAGGAATTAAAGGCTAGAAGTGTAAGGAAAAGCATAGAAGTGTAAGGAATGATAATATTGTGCACATATCCTCTCAGAACTACTATTTTATTTTATTGTTCATCTTTGACCTTGAACTTTTTCTTGCAGTGAGAGAGGAAGGGTCTTAAGTGGCCCTCTGGTAGGATTTTTTGGTTTGTTGGGTTGTGGGTTTTTTTGTGTTGTGTGTGTGGGATTTTGGTGGTGTTTGTTTTGTTTGGTTTTTTGGTTTTTTTTGTGTGTTTGTTTTGTTTTGGTTTGGTTTTGGTTTTGTTTTCTTGTTATTACCATGGGGTTTGATTAACATCCTTTGTAGAGTTATGACCATTAGTTTTCAGCACCTGTACAACTTCACTACATCTGTGTCATCTCAATTGTTCACCTCTCTTTAGAACTCTTCTTGACAGAAGAAGATCAGAAGAAACTTCATGATTTTGAAGAGCTGTGTGTTGAGATGTATTTCAATGAGAAGGATGATAAATTTCATTCTGGAAGTGAGGAGAGGATTCGAGTCACATTCGAACGGTAGAATATTTACAAGTAAAATTTCTGAATAGAGAATTAGAATTTTTACAGGTTTTTAAAATGTATTTTAAAGGGGGAGGAATACAGCTCAAGAACATAAAGTGTTATGTAAATTTTATATGGTATTTTTCCATTGCTATGCAGGAACTGCTAATGTGATTGATGCTTCTTGATCTGTAGAAGCACTCAATAAACTGAGGCAATCATATTATTTAGTTTCCCATGATGTTTTAAGAAACTGAGATTTCAGAAAGTGCTGTAGGCCCTCTATTGATAGCTGTTTTAATTCTGTGATTCAGAAGTATGTACAAATGTGTTACAAAGCAGTCCAATGCTGTTGTATGATTGTGACATTCAAAGTTGATTTTCCCCTTGATTAAAGGGACAGAAAGGATTATAATCATGTTTCTTTTGCATATTGAGAAAAATACATTTCACATCTACTCCATAATTTGATTTTTCTTAGGGTGGATCAAATGTGCATTCAGATAAAGGAAGTTGGTGATCGTGTCAACTACATTAAAAGGTCATTACAGTCTTTAGATTCCCAGATTGGGCACCTGCAGGATCTGTCTGCTCTGACTGTGGACACTCTGAAAACACTGACTGCGCAGAAAGCCTCAGAAGCCAGCAAGGTTCACAATGAAATCACCAGGGAACTGAGCATTTCAAAACATTTGGCACAAAACCTCATTGAGGACGGCTCTCTCAGATCATCTGTGTGGAAAAAGCACAGCATTGGAAACGTCTTTGGCTCTCTCCCACAGGGAGGCCTGGAGAGCAACAACGCTTTACTCTGTAACATTTCAATCCGCGATGACAGAGAAGCCCAACACAAGACAATCGGGCAGGAGTTGGCTCTGGTTCCCCGAAGAGAAGAAAAAAACTTCCAAGAGGCAGGTTCCTCAGGCAGTGCCTTATTTTACAATGCTGTTTCCCCTCCAGAGCTTCGCCAGCGAATACAGGCTGCAGAGATCTCCAAATCCACTAGTAAAAGTAAAAAATTAGGCAACTCATCCAACAGCATGCCACATGTAACATCCCCAACTGCAAAGTTCTTTGTTAGCACTCCATCTCGACCCAGTTGCAAAAGTCAGCTGGATTCTTCAGCAAAGCACGAAGAGACTGTTTTCTCTAAGGCTACAGAAGGAGATAATAATGTAGAGTTTGGTGCATTTGTGGGTAAGTATAACAAAATAGATTCTGAATGTCCTGAAGTCGTTATTAGCTGCTCTTATCCTATTGCTTCTGGCTCTGCTTGCCTTGCTTTCACCCAACCTTGTGTTGAGAATGGAGGATACGTTAATTGTGGTTTTATTCATGATGAGAATGACACTAATGATAACTACAGCTGCAGAGTTGACAAATGTGCTCACCCATCCCCTGTCAAGTTAGCGAAGAACAAGCCCCAAACGAAGTTCTCTTTGTCAACGGGCGACTTGACGGCAACAGTCAACTGTGGCGGCTCTCATGGAAAATTGAATATTAAAGATGAACTTTCCAAAAGTCAGCATGTCCATGCAATGGAACTGCAAACCCGAGATTTATGTTCTAACATCCTTATGGGACTACTTCATAAACTGTGGACCAAATCTAAGCCACAAGGTTTGACTTATCAAGAATTGTATGGTATTTTGGGTGTATTCCGGTTGCAGGTGACTTTATTCTACCATTTTGCTCTGCTTTTTTTGCATTTAACATCTCTAATTTCCCTATGTTGCTTGAATGGTTTTTTTAACTGAAATGATAATTTCTCCATAATTCTGTCACATAGACAATATTTTTCTGACAAACATTACCCAGTTGTTAAGTGTAGCAGTTTTGGGCAATTAGCAGCTGTACAGCTCGGTACGGGCACTGTAGACAAACCTTTTGTGACTCATTATAAAGCTCCTACCTTGTGATTGCATAAATCAAAAATATTGTCTATTTCTTGACGTAATTACAGAACACTGCTCAGGCTGATGGAGTCCTGGACAAATATCTTTGTGGTTTCTGTGTCAAGCTGAGGGTTCCTCCTATACTATATTTCTAAGCACTGTTACAGCTGGGATCTTCCACTGTTGCCTAGGCTAACCTATGTTGGGGCTGTCATTTTGGAAGCTTCCAAAGTTCTTTAATTCAATACAATATTTTGCTTCCTCTCAAGTTCTGCTTAACAGTAAAAAGGTGGATGATATTGGTTAGTTACCTGCATATTTGAATGGTAAAACAGTGGCAGATTCATTGCAAAACACAGGTGTGGGTTTACTAACTGATCCCTACAAAGAAGATAATGCTTTAAGTGTGCTTAGTGTTTAGTAGAAGATTGTAATCTGGAACTGTCAGGTTGCCTGCAGAGTTGTTGTCTTGCTGTAGTTGTTCAGGGATGTCTCATGGTTTTCCAGAGATTTGCTGAGGCTGTGTAAATTTAAATCTCCACACAAGAGTTTATTCTACTGCTGTGAAACTTGGATTTTCAAGAAGTTACCTACATTAGCTATTTGTGTACAAGTACCTCATAGCTGTAAAAAGAAAGCAAGGCTAAACAGAAATTGTAGACAGTGATTGTACAACTCTTATCTGATCTTTAAATATACTTCACCACTAATAACTTTGAATACTAACTATACTTATTTACTCGAGCCAGATTTTTTGTGTATGTTCCTCTGACATCTCTAGCATTTAGAACATACCCTTCATTCTTGCTGTCCACAATTTACAACATTTGTGATACCATGCAGGTTTCAACTGTGAAGCCAAGTAGATTTTCATTCATTATAAAGCCACATGCTTGGAAAAATTCTGAAAAGTATTTTTGCAGCTGGGAGGATGAAGGGTATATTGTAAAAGCTAGCTCCAGGAAACTGTCTACTTTCCCTTCATTTGTCCAGCAGTACACAAAAGTGCTGTGATCAGGCCTTGTTCCTGTCCTGTGAGGAGCATAAGCTTGAGTAAAAATTTAAAATATTAGCTTTACCTTTTGAATTGTGGTGCTCCACACCTCAGTGCAGGAAAGGCAATAGTTTGATACTGTTACACTGATTTTTAGTGTGTTTGTGATGTCTTTCCTAGTGCAAACAGGCACACAGGCCTTAGGTGGTTTGTAACCCTTTGCTGTGGTGATGCAGACTATTGGCATGGTCAGAACATTGCAGGTTACCTTTGATTTTGAATCCTCTTTTTGAATTCACTGTGTCAAAGGTCACAGAGACAGCATGGACCTGCAGCGGTTCAAAGAGGCAGCCAGCAAAATGAAGGAAAGAAGTGCTGATATTGAGGTAAGCAAGAAAGGCTTTGTCAAATATGTCAGGGGGGATAATTATCTTTTAAACTGTAAAGTCACAGTATGTTTGGAAAAAGTCTAAGACCCAGTATAATCAAAAGACACATTCCTTGCAGACTGCACTTTCACAATTAAAAAAAATAACACTGAAAATTCACGTAACCTTAACTGCCATCAAGTATTGTTGCTTCATAATAGGATACCAGTGAAATAATAAACAAGATCTGAGGTTATGAACCAAGATGACTACAACTGTGAATCAAGATTAAAATTAAGCATCCCATAATTGATGTTCAACAAAATGTTTTACACTCATAAATTTCAAAGTCAGCCTTTAGGAAGACTAGAGTGATTTTATAATTTACAGAGCAGGATGGGAGTGTATGTAATTTTCAAAAGTGACAAAAAATGTTCATTATCCTTCCAAGAAGAAAAAGCTTTTAAATAAACTTATCACAAACTGAAATGAATAATTTACATTTCCTTAAAGAATAATAAAAATTAGTAAAATGGAAAAGTGATTAATCATAAACCTGCCTTCCAAGTACTATAGTGTGAGTGTATGTGTATATATGTGTGTATAAATATATATATATATGTATATGAAAACTAGTTTTTGTCATGTAGCTGTTGAATCAGTACATACCAATTCCTATTTGCAGTTATGCATTCAGGGGAGAATACCTGAGAATTGCATTATGAGCATTTGCAACGCTGCTGGTCTGCTGAGTTGCTTCTTCTGAACCTTTTGATGAGTATAATGTGTGACCACAAAGCTTCTTGTGTGTATTTTTGGCACAGATCACTGGGTGTTATTGTTAACCATTTGTTTTGTTTCTTTGATAGGAGCAACAGGAAGACTTCAAAAAAGCTATATTGGAGGGTATAGAGACAACCAGACTTCAAGTGAGTGAAGAAAGTTTCCATTTATTAGGGACATTATTTTCAACAGATACTTTAAGTATTCTTTACAGTAAGGACATGGGTCTCTGTTTTTATCTCATTATTTGTAAACTGGATGTCTCCTTGACAAAGGTCTAAATAGTTCTAGGGATGTAAATAAACAGTTTTTATGTACACAGCCACACATCTGATACACATTTTGGACACACAGACACCCAGAGGCCTGTGATTGTGTTCATGTGTGTGGGGTGTGTTCTGTAGGAGGGAAGGGTGGAAAAGGGTGGTAACAACTTCCCAACTGTTACAATTTTAGGAGTCAAAAGCAGGGCACAATGAACATTTTATTCAGGTAACCACTCAGGTTAATAGATGAGTAACTATGCCAGTGTACACACAGTCCTAGTTTGTGATAAAACTGCCTTTCTCCTTTTTTTTGCAAAAGGTATTTTGTTGTCCAAAGTTGACCACCTCAATACATATTCCAAGAATGTGTAGTTGCTGTGAAGGAGTATGTCCATGAGGAAATTGCATTCATCACCCATAGGTTTTTACTTGGCAGGAGTTTGCTATATTTTTTTGCTATTTTAAGTGGGTGCAAATTGAAATTTAGTTTAGTTTTTAGTTTTTGCCAGAGTCACATTCTTACATAAGAATTGATAACTAACAAAGGAAAGAAATAGATGAGCTGAACGTGGTGCTTGCAGTGCTCCAGCCTAAGGGAGGTTCCTGTGGTTGTGTCCTATTGTAGCACTCCCTTGCAAAGAACTCTTTTGGTGTGGCTCAGGAGTCTTAATGTGTGTCTGAAAATGGTACAGCTGGTGGCTACTGTGAGAGAGCATTTTACCTGAATTACTGCACTCAATTTGTGCATTTCTGTGCAGTGAGGTATTTGAAGTACATCCAGAAATTTTGAAGAATCCTGGCCAGTCCTAAAAGAAAACCAGGGCAGATTGTGTTTCAGGAGTAGTAGTTGAAAGCAATAATGGTAATGATGACTGATGGTAAGTGTAATTTTTTTTAAGGGTCTCCAAGCTGACAGTGGCCTGCGACAGTCCAGTTCTTGTGGGGGGTTCACTGACCCTCTGACTGCCCACTCGGAGCAGCGTAAGTCCAGTCTCTGTTCTCTAATCCTGTCTCTAACTTGCCTTGCTAATGGGTATCCTCAGAAGATGCAAAGGAAACACAAATGGTTAAATCATCTTGAAATACTTGTATGTTTGGTAGTGCTTGAATCTTGTTGTGTTTGTTCCAGCTATGCCAGTTCTGTTACCTTTTATTTGCCACAGACAGCCAGAGTTGTAAAAATCAAAGTGATCTAATTAGGCCTGCAAACTTCTTTTAAAGTTGTGGGTCAGGTTTATTTTATGAGAGCTACATTAAGCTATTTGTTCACTGTCAGGAAACAGGTGACAGTGACAGCTGCCATTCTTTGTCCAGTTACAAATCTCCTTCATTTGCAGTGTACAGCAAGAGCAGGAGAGCATCGAGTGAAGACACTCAGCAGGTCGACTCTAAAGCAGCCCTACTGACGGTTTGTATCAACCTTTTGTGACATTGTTTAGCAGAACTAGAAGCTGAACAAATAAAGGAGAAGAAACAGATAAGGAATAATACTGATTTGTGGACTTGCTTGTTCTAGGAGGCAACAGGAGACCTGTTCTCACTAAGGGAAGAAGTTGTGTATGTTCTCACTATGAAAATCTGTGCTGTTTTCTGTTTGTAGAAAAAGATCAAAATTCTTTTCTTTTAAGGAAAAGAATTACCTATATAATCCATAAACAGTAGTGAATATAGAGCCTTTTTTATTCTTTTAACTGTAGTTACCATTTCTCAGTTGTATTTGGGTCTCTCCATGCAACTGCAGTTCAGTACAGCCTGGTTTATTTCCAATAAACAGGCTGTACTCCAAGAGCTTAAAACACATTACCACCCCACCTCCAACTGATTATCCTGTGCTTTCCTTACAAAACTGAAGCCCTCTTTGTTTTTCTTCTCTTTGTTTTAAAGGATTGGCTACAAGGCAGACCTTCAAATAGCAGTCAAATGTAAGTAAGCTTTCTACTAATGGAGCAATTTTATCACTCTCTATTTTGATCTGTTTTTCCTTTTGGTTGTCTTGGGTTATAGCAATATTTAGTTGCATTTAATGAGAAAAAAAACCCACAAAGTTTGATTTTTTTTTTTCTTCTAATAAATGACCCAATGTATTCACTGGAATCACAGAATTGTCATAGAATGGTTTGGGTTGAAAGGCTCTCCCAGGCTGTCTCTGTAGCAGAGACACTCCAGCCCTTGCAGTATCCTTGGGGCCTCCTCTGGGTTTCTCCAGCAGGTCCTTCTCACCTCAGGGGCCCCAGAGGTGGACACTGCTCCAGCTGGGGTCTCTGACAGCAGAGCAGAGGAGCAGAATCAGCCCTCACCCTGCTGCTCCCTCCTTGGGATGCAGCCCTGGGCTGGCTCAGCTCCTGGGGCTGCAGGGGCTCATGGGGGTCAGGCTGAGCTCTCATGATGCTTTAGCAGGTTCTGTTCACATTAATGTGTCACATGTTGGAGGGCAAAACATGAAAATGACTGTGGTGACACAGAGTGAGCAGCTCACATCCTGGTAAAGGTCTGTACCCAACCTTGCAAAGTGTAACCACCTCTGAAATTATGCAGGCATTGCTCTCGTTAGCAATTAGCCCAGAGTTAACTGTTAAAGCCATTACCTTATTTATCTGATAACAGCAGGGTGAGCTGTTGTGAACAAGTTTTAATTAAAGCACCTCTGTGGGAACGAGCTCTTGTGATGCAAACTTTACATAATGATGTGCATGACTTGGAGGTATTTAAAGTGTAGCTCTAAAAACATGAGATTACTTAACAGCTTTCCATTACTATTTTGTAATTAAGAAACTGTACTGCCCTTGAAAAATAGGTTAACAGGATAAAAGTGTGAGGTTAACAAGGTGACCTAGGATGATGTGTCAAAATCAGGGAGTACAGAGTAAGTTTTGAGCATGACTGTTGTTTTTGTGGCATTTCACAGGCCATCAGAAGAAGATGCTTTGAATGGTAAGTTTTCTTTCTGCTCTGAAGGTGAGAGATTTTTATATATAACCAACTGCTCGGGTCTTATATGGGAATGTATTTAACTGATGGCAATTTGGAATTTATTTGACACAAAATACTGTGATTTTTTTTTAATAAACAGACTAGCATTAAGCACTACAATTTTTATTTTTTCCCCTGAGTACTAAAGAATTTAAGTACAATATTTAATGTTCTTCACAGCAGATCCTTTTCAAACACCAGTTAGCTGGTAGTTGATCTTTGTGTGTGGTATTTTAGTTCATAAATTAGTAGCAAGAGTATCTCTTTTTTTTTTTTTTTTCTCCTTAATCTCTTTTCAGGCATTGCTTCTCCTTTCAAGCCTATCATGGATATCAATTACTATTACTCAGGTCAGTCCCTTATGAATTGATTTTTCTATTTTTATTGCTATTTATAAGATCCTTGAACTTCAACAAATGCTGTAATTTTCCTCTAGCTGTAGAAAGAAATAACCTGATGAGATTATCACAGAGCATTCCATTCACTCCTGTGCCTCCAAGAGGTAAGAATTGTATTTCTTGTTGCTGGTTCCCTGTGGTCTTTTGGGGAAGAAAAGCAAACCTTATATGGATTCTAATTTGATTTGATCCTTCTGATACAGAAGGATCAAGGCAAAATTCACAGTTTCTCACAGCAAGTGTGAAACTGAAATCTTAATGAACTAAAAGAAGTCTGGTGTCTGTCTTAGAAGGCTCAGAAATATATGTGAGTGTCACACCTTTTCTAGGGCACCTCACTCGATTACGAAATGCAGATTTAGATCTGGTTGTCCTCAGAAATGGTGTTACAGTGGTGGTAGTATTGTACTAACAGTTTTTATAACAAACTGTTCTGGAAGGATTCCTTTGTCTTCACTTGCTTAGACTGTAAACAAACATTTATTCAGTGTTCTTAGTGCTGTTTGAACAGGGTCATTAACAGGTCTAAATAGGACAAATTTTGCAGCTCTGTGAAAAAAACCTGCAGAGGGGTCATCCTACTGGGCAGTTTAAATTTTTTGTTAAACCAAGATGTTTGTAATGACTTAGTACTACATCTTGTTGTAGGAAATGGTGGGGTTTCAGTGCTTATGATTTTAAAAAGTAAAAATTCACCCAGTGCTTGCTTTTTGTGCTGTGCTGCAGGTGAGCCGGTCACTGTGTATCGCCTCGAAGAGAGCTCTCCCAGCATCCTGAACAACAGCATGTCCTCCTGGTCACAGCTGGGCCTCTGTGCTAAAATTGAGTTTCTGAGTAAAGAGGAGATGGGAGGAGGTTTACGCCGAGCTCTCAAAGTTGTGTGCACGTGGTCAGAATATGATATCCTGAAATCAGGACACCTTTATATCATCAAGTCTTTTCTCCCTGAAGTTGTGAATACTTGGTCAAGCATTTATAAGGAGGACACTGTGTTGCACTTGTGCTTGAGAGTAAGTTCTGTCTTTGTCAATTATTAAACACAGACAGGCATTATATGTTAAACAGGAATCATTTTCCCACCTGTAAACTAGTATATACTTAGTAGAATAAGAAAAAAGTTAGTCTAGGGTTCTCTATGAGCAAAAGGGTTAAAAACTCTGCTCCAGGATGGCTGATTTAATTAAAAAGCTCAAATTCTTTAAATACAGATCTAATTTATGAAGTAAGCAGTCTGTTACCCTGTCTTGGGGGAATAGACACTGTTCCCACTGCCTGCCTGGCTCTGCTGTCTCCTGTTCTGAATGCAGCTAATGGGGTGTGGGTTTGGCTCACAGGAAATTCAGCAGCAGAGAGCAGCACAGAAGCTCACCTTTGCATTCAACCAGATGAAGCCCAAATCCATCCCATACTCTCCAAGGTGAGTGTGTTTAAACTGCCATTTTATTGCATGCTTTGGGCTCAGGGAAATGACTACAGGGTTGTTAACAGATGTGTCAAATATATTAAGATAATCCTATGTGGATATGTCTTGGAATATTGCTGTGAATGTGGCAAGCACAATTGTCCTTGGCAGTATTTTCCACTGGTATTTTCTGCACTGATACTAATCTAGTGTCATCATCTAAATGGCTTTGTATAATAGTTTAAAAGTATTTAAATTGTTAGTAAATCAAATAAAAATCTAATAGTAACAATAGATCTTTATTTTGGAACTATATTCATTAAGTGTACTTTTTACTAGGTTCTTGGAAGTTTTCCTGTTATACTGCCACTCTGCTGGCCAGTGGTTTGCAGTTGAAGAGTGCATGACTGGAGAGTTTAGAAAATATAACAACAATAATGGTGATGAAATCATCCCAACAAACATGTTGGAGGAGGTTATGCTGGCTTTCAGCCACTGGACATATGAGTACACAAGAGGAGAACTGTTGGTGTTGGATCTGCAAGGTAATGCCCTGATTTGGAAACCTGAACTGGGGCCAAGGTGAATGTGGGTTTTCCTTTTGATAGCATTTTGTTGAGAATTTATATATTTGTAATAAACAAGCATTATTTAGTGCTTCTTCTAGTTAGTTTGGATCTGATTTTCTTATTTAGTCATATAATAATAAAGATTGAAAAGGACCTCTAAGATTGTCAAGTCCAACTTTATCCAGCACTGCCAAGTCCAGGACACCCCAGTGTGCCCAGAGGCCACCCCTGAACAGCTTTAAATCCCTGCAGGGGTGGTTCCAGTGCTTGGCAGCCTTTTCAGTGAATATATTTGACCTCATATCCAACCTAAATCTCCTCTAGTGCAACTTCAGGCCATTTTCTTGTCCTGTTGCTGAGGACTGAGCCCCACCTGGCCACAGTGTCCTTCCAGGTACTTTTAGACACTGATGAGGTCTCCCCTGAGCCTTTTCCTCTCCAGGATAAAAATCCTCAGCTGCTCCTCACAGTTCCTGTGCTCCAGACCCTTCACCAGATTTGTTGTTCTAATATGGTATTAAATCCTACAGCAACACAGAGGAGAGAAATGTATACATCTTTCCCTAATGAAATGTGCTGTAAAAATGCTATTTTTTGGCACATTTCTGTAGTGCCAATATGGTGTGTCCTGGTTTGATCCTGAACTCTGTGCCAGATATTCTGGCAGTGAGAACTGTAGAGGAGATTTTTCTCATGGGTGAAAACTCAAGCTAGTAAATGCAAAAAATAGATGGAAGAAATCTGAGAAGTACAAAGTGCTTGTTCAGGAGCATTTTTCTAAGGGTAGAGAACCAAGTATCATTTGGGTTGGGTTTGGTGTGGGGTTTTTTCCATTTTTATTCTTGGAGAAGCTGAGAAGTCATAGCTAAGGATTACAAGGCTTTTTAATATTAATATATTTATGTAATCAGAAACATATAAGATTTAACTTTTTCTTCATGTGCTGTCTGAAGGTGTTGGTGAAAATCTGACAGATCCCTCTGTGATAAAAGCTGGGGAAAAAAGGTAAGGGTAAAGACAAAATTAAAGTATTATAAAATTTTCACTGTGAAGAGAGCAGGTGCAAGTGGTGTTTGTGTGCCCTTTTTCCAAGGTCATATGATATGGTGTTTGGCCCAGCCAACCTGGGAGAGGATGCAATCAAGAACTTCAGAGCAAAGCACCACTGCAATTCCTGCTGCAGGAAACTGAAACTGCCTGGTAAGAGCTGCACTGCCCTCCTGAGACACTGGTAATGAAACCATCAGGGCATGTTGTGAAAGTGGAACAGGTCATAAACAGCAGTTTTGTAATTTGACTTTAGGCTTCTGATTGCACCTGTGATAAAATCATCCCTTTTTGACAGTGCATATCCTGAATTCCTCTGTATAAATGCATTTGCCTATCCAATTCTGTGCTAGTTGTTCATGCCCCCTTGGTTCTCCTGGCTCAAGAAACAGCAATCATTGTGACTTTGTTCTGTTTGTACAGACCTGAAGAGGAATGACTACACACCTGACAAGATCATATTTCCTCAGGATGATGCCCCTGAACTGACAATTCAGCCTGGGAGCTGCACCAAAGATTCTGATCCGGCCAATTCAATTCGTCTGATGCTCTGATGGTGTCACCAACTCAGTGGCTTTGTTCAAACTTCCTGGAACCTCACAAAGTTGTCACTTACCTTTGTCACTTACCTTTCCCTCACTAGAATGGAAAGACTGGTCAAAACAAGGATTACTGTCTTATAAATGGAATTTTGGCTGGTCCATAATCTAAGGATTTTATAACCATCTACAGAGCAGCATGGCAGCTGATCATTTTAAAGGTGGAATAATGACAAGTATTTAAGATGTGTTTTTAAAGAGGCTTTTTAAGCAGAAAGTTTTATTTTTTATTTTATTTTGATGTAGTGGAGGATTTTCTTCCCGTAGTCAAGTGGTGGGAAATATGCCTTCCACCAAATGGATTTTGGTAGTTGATGTTTTAAGGTAAAGCATTTGTCTTTTTGGCATTTGTCTTACTGTCAATGAGCAAAACCAGGAGAAAGCACCTACCTCTGTAAAGCCAGAGTATTCTTAAGAGTGTTTTCAGAAGTGTTCCACTAATATTTTCTCACCAGGTGTCTTTTAATCTGGCCTTTTGAAGAGGACAGAGCCAAATGAGGTGTATATAAGATGCCAATAGACTGAAGTTGAAGGTAGGAACTTGATCTGTTCCAAAAGAGAGAGTGAGTCTCCTGAATCAGGATTCATTCAGCTTCATAACTGTAAAGCCTGGCTTGGTTGTTTTTGTTTTGTGAAATAGAGCCTGAATTGTGCATAATGAAATTTCTTGTTTTACACATTTCAATTTTATCAAGTCACTGTCAAATAGTAACAAAGCCATGATAGACTGGTATAATCATATTTAATAGAAGAATTAGTTTGTGCTGGTCCAAATAAGTTGCCTTGTAAGAACACAAGTTGGAAGTGCTTTCCCTTGTTTGTACGTAGTGACTGCTTCAGAAGTTCTGCCTTCCAAAGATCTCCTAAAACCAGTATATCAAAACAGAATGTACACATAACTTGTAAATGTATTTAAAATTGTGTAGAAAACATCTTCAATGTTATGTTATTTGTGGTACTTACTTAAGAGAGACTAGGGTTGGATTAGCATTGTGTAAAGTACGGGAGATTGCAATGCACCTTCATGCCAATAAAATGTAATTTAACTGTCCCAAATATTGTTGAGCATTCAGCAAGAAAAGAACCTGTTGTCCAACTGAAGTTTCATGCTGCGATTTTTTTTGTTACATAGGTACTAATTTGTAATTTTTAATTAAAAGGGCAGTATATAGCTCTATAAATTTTTTATTCAGTAGTGTATCTTATAGATACAGACCTAAGGCACGAACACAATAGTTGTTTCAATGGTGTTTTATGTTTGATGGGGAAAGGTAAAATGTTATAAGGATATAATACTGTATACATTTTGTATATCATTAAATCTTTAAAGAATCTAAAATAAATTTATTCTTGTTTACAGACTTCTGCTCTCTGTCTCACTCTGAAAGGTTATTTTGGTGAATTTAAGTAACTTTTAATGCAGAAAAGTAGAATTTCCTGTGCTGGATCAAAGCAGTTGTTTGCCTTTGAGGTATCAAAACTTTGGCCAACACCAGAAACCAAGGAGGCAAAAAAGTGCAAACTGTCATAATTGTCAAACAGATGTGAGGGGATTAATGAGGAAATGAGTCAAAAATAGCTCTTCCCAATGTTTAATTAGGAGCTGCTTCTTACAGATGCCCGACTGCATCACCTCCTGTTGCTGGGAGGGAATGGGCAGGTATTTGAATGTACTTGCACCTTTCTAATGCCAGGTAACAGCAGCACTGAGTCTGACTGGCTCTGCAAAGTGAGAGATTTCTAGAGGAGTATTTGGTGTTTTGAAAACGTGACCAGATTTCAGTGTATGAAAGAAGAAAAACAGTTTGAGAAAATTGTAAGTAAAAGCTGGGACATTTCCTGTTTCTTGACAAACACTTAACTACACACAGTTATTTTTTGTTATTTGTCTTTAGTTCTGCTTGTGACTCATTTCTGAGCAAAACAAACAGATGTGACCACCTTGTGATGGGTGTGAGTGATCCTGGGGAGGGCTCCTTCTGCTCAGGCTTGCAGTGACTCAGGCCTGAAGCTTTTTCAAGACCAAAAGGGAAAAATGTGGTTGGGAGATGCCCTAAGACTTGGAGTGGTCAGCACTGTCCATATTTCTGTACCTCTGCCTGGTGTGAGCAGCAGCTCACTCTGTGTGACTTAACAGCTTGAGCTACATGAGAAGTGTGTGTCTAAACTGAGGGGGGAGAAATGTGTGACTTCCAGAAGTGATCTGCCTCATACTTACAGGAAAAAAAAATCATAAATGTCAAGTACCCTGTAGGGAAGGAATTGGAGAAGTGTGGTGGCAAAGGAAAAAGAGTTGGTTTGAAAAAGTAGCCTGACTGTGTTTGGACAGTGCCACATCCTGCTCATGTTGGGCAGCAGGAACAGGAAAACCAATCCATGAGATTGAATTTGTTTGAGAACATCAAGTGTCACTCCTCTGCTGAAACCTCATCAGTCTGGAAATGCTCTATAAACAGGGAAGAATTGTGATCCTTTAGCTTTTAAATTTCCTTTAGATTGCCAAAAAGGAGGAAAGTGATGGAACTGGAACTTCTGCTAACTATCCAAGGGCTAAAGTATTGGCATATTAGAACCTAGCTTTTAAATACAGGAATATAATTCAAACCTTAATTTTTAATTGAAAATCTGAAATGCTTCAGTGAATTTTCTACTAGGAGGGTATTTAAAAATGTATTTCTCATGTAGGGAAATTAATAAGCTGCATAATTTAGACTTAATTAATGCACCAAAGTCATTGTTGACTGCTTTAATGCAGCATTTAGGTAGTGGAACATTTCAGAAAAAACCCAAATGTATTGTGGAGAAATAGATAGCTCCTGGGAAGCTTTTTTTAAGCTGCTGCTCAGCAGCCTTTTGATTTGGGAAAGGAGGGATTTGGTTTTTAAGCCTTGTGACAGTGATTTCCTACACTTTAATTCTTTGTGGTTGCATCTCACTTAAAGCCATAACTCTTAACACTGCAGGAGTTTGGAGAGGACTTTGGAATTTGGACTGCAGCTGGAGATTTGATAGTAACAGTTCTTATTAATGTTCCTAAAAGGCTATTTGGGAAAAAATAGGATCTTTTAAAATGTAACAAAAGCCTCTGAAAAAACTTCTGATGGTTTAATCTTTCTTTTCACAATTAACACTTTTCCTTGCAATTATCCACTTGTGGATAGTAACAAGAAGTTAGTTCTCAGTCCCAGAGTCTGCAGTAGGTAGCCCCCAAGTGGATTTGTGATTTGTGTTACATTAAAATACTAAGTCAAAGTCTTGATTCAAATTCCTAAGCATATCCAGTTCTATTTACAAAACTAAATCAGATTTTGAGGGGTCAGTAGCAGTGACAGCTGTCCCAGGAGTGCAGGAGACATTCTGTGCTTGAATTCTAATAAGTAAGATGATTAGGAGGTTTTAAAAATCACTTCATGAACCACTTCTGTGGATACTTGTTACTTCCCAAGTTGTCTGATAAAAATAGGGAAAAACTGCTTCTCTTCAGTGGCATATGGAATTTAGAGATGAGCTGCATTAAAGTAGCTAATTAAAAGCCATCTGCCATACCTTTTCTTTTTCCCTCAGGAAAATCTGCAGAACACCAAGAACAGAATTCAGTGGGATGTTCTGAGGTAGCTCCATCCTTTTATGGTCAGCACGGTCATCACTGCCCTGCCAGCAGAGCATGGCAAGAACAAATCCTGACACAAGCATGAGCAAGGATAGAGGTGTGGGGCAAAGCTCTGCTCAGGGGAATGGGTGGGGCCCCTCTCCTCCTGAGGTTTTCTGTTGTGCTGGGGCCCCTCTCCTCCCAGGTTTTCTGTTGTGCTGGGGCCCCTCTCCTCCCAGGTTTTCTGTTGTGCTGGCACATGGCAGGAGATGAGGCAGGTCTGGCCAGAGTTCCCTGCCCAGTGTAACCAAGTGACATCACAAGGGGCTGGGGCAGGAGTAGCTGGGCTGACAGGATGGAACAGGGCACAGAACACGCAGGGCACTGCTCATCTTGGCTCTATGGAGATTGCTGCAGGTTTAGAGTGCTCTGTCCTGCCCCAGAGTAGAACTTCAGCCTCTAAAAAAGAGCAGCAACATTGGTGAGCACATGTGGGTGGTGTAGAGTCTGTTCAGCCTCTCGACTGCCTGCTTGAGGATGGGGACAGTTCGGCCCAGGACAGACTTGTGCAGCCACAAAACAAACCTACTAAAATTTTCCTAACATGAATTAAGTAACATTTTATAGTAAAAATCTGAAGAACAACCTGTTTATAGTAGCATCTGGAACTGCAACCTGTGGTTTTAGAAAATAGGTGAGTACTGTACCCCTGAGAAAATTAAGTATAATGTAATATGCACTGTTAAGCATTTTGCCCTAAAGATGGCTATTCACAAATGGTTGTTGTTTTTGAGTAACTGTGTGTGGAGTAAAAGACTGAATGGAATTTTAGTACTAACTATGAAACCTCAAGTGTTTAAATAACACCTCACAATGATGTATTTTGTCATATTGGAAAGAGCTTAGTGGGGAGGACAGAGTCTTCCCCACTATAAATCTGGAGAAAACAAATGTGAATGTAATTGATAAAGAACAAACCGTAGCATTTTAGATTTCTAAACTGCGGATTTTTCTCGCAGTCAGTGGGAGGATGGCATGGAAATGGAAGAATTCCCCCAAGGAGCAGCTGGAGGATGCTGGCAGGCTGCCCCCAGGGCTGACAGGGCTGCAGAACCTGCAGAACACGTGCTACATGAACGCAGTGCTGCAGTGCCTCTGCAGCCTCAGCCCCCTCGTGCAGTATTTCCTCTCAGGAAGGTGGAACACAGCCCTGCACCAGTGAGTTGGTTTGGTTTGTTCAGTTCTGGGAGCTTTCTGCTTGGCACTCTTTTCCTTCCAAAGGTTATGTGTTGCCATGGGAATGTCCAAGGCTCCTGCCAGTTCCTCCCAGGCAGTTCCAGATTGGCCACCAGCTGGTTTCCTTCTGAGAGCCCAGCTTATTTCCTTGCTGGGTCCTTCAGCACAATACTTCTCTTGCCATATTGATGGTAGTACCTGTCACTGCTGTCTTGATGATGACTCCTACCTCTTTCTGGGATCTGCAGAGTCCCTCAAGCCAAGTGACAGCTGCCAGAGCTGAACTGTACCTGCATCTGTTTTCTGAGTTTCTGTATTGTGCTCCCATTTGAAGGCAGACATTATTTTTTCATACATCACCTGAAATTCTGCCCTTTTTTCCAAGGGAGATTGGAGAGTCTGCGACTGCCTTTGCCTGTTTGGTGTCTGACATGTGGCTTGGAGAGTTTGACCATGTTTCCCCTGAGGCTTTTTGTTCCATCTTTGGGAAGCGGTACCCAGCTTTTAGCAGCAGGACTCAGCATGATGCACAGGAATTCCTCATCTGTGTGCTGGATGATCTCCACGAGGCTTTCAAGGAGGTGAGAGCCCAGCTGTGGTGTTTGGGAACTGCAGCTGTTTCCTCTGCATTTCATGACTTAGCATTGCATGCAATAATTGCCTATCGTTCTCCTGAACTCCGTGATGGGGCCACTAATAAATAACTTCCCTTTTCTACCTTTATTTCATAGCCATGTACACACAATTATTAATTTGTGTCTTGTCTAATGCTCCATCAAATTGCAGCCCCCATGTAAAGAACAATTCTGATGCAGCTTTATTGTCCTTAACCTCTCCCTCTCCTTGCTCCTTCCATGTTAAATGTTCTTCCACTTTCTCACCTGCCTGAAAACTTCATTTGCCACCCCCCCCATGTCTTTCTCCATCCAGAGCCACTGATAAAGAGCATTTCAAGCAATTAATGCTATCAAATGTCTGAATTGTTGGATTTTTGTTACTTTTGTCTCAGAAAAGGTATCAGTGTTACTCTTGGTAACTTGATGTATGAACCATCAAGTAACAGCATTTTAAGCCAAGTTCTGTGGCAAGACTAACAAATGATCAACCCAGGCAATGGGCAGCACCTATTAAAACCCTCTTTAAAAGTGAAGGCACTTCTCAAACAATTGCTTATTTATATTTTGTTAATTTTTTCCCCTGTAGCCAAGCCAAGAAAGACAGAGCCCTACTGCAGGAGCAAGCACAAGGAGTCAGAGTGGCACATCCATTATAACAGAGTTATTTGAAGGACAGCTCAGTTATGCTGTCAGGTGTCTGACATGCAGAGCCCTCACTCAGAGACCTGAGAGCTTCACCATCCTCTCCCTGCCCATCCCTTCCACCAGAGTGTGCTCTCTGCAGGTACAACATTCCTGGGGCTTCTGCTTCGTGTGGGAGGAGAGGCTTAGACACTGTTACTGGAAAGATGCAGGGGTTTGGTTACTTTGGTCTCCTGGAGCTAATGGACAGTCTTGGATCTGGTCCCTAGGGAAGTGGGGTCTCTTTACTGGTCTCAGAACCATGGAGGCTGCTAAGGTTAAGGAGCAATGCTCAGGATTGCCAGGGGATGAGGGATGTTAAGATCATTCAGTAGCAGCCATGAAGGTTTTTTCAGTCATCCAATGTTTCCTGCCTTGGTGGGGAGAATGGAAGCCAGTGTTGGCTGCTTTGTTTTGTAAATTTGTAATGCCAGCCTTGCTGCATCACACTTCAGTAAGGAGGAACAAATGAATCTCTTATTGCTTAGCACCTTCAGGGGTGGAGGGAGACCAGTTCAATCAAATGATGGTTTTTTGGTTTTTTTTTTCCTTTGACAGGACTGCCTGGAATGCTTCTTCCAGCCAGACATGCTGACTCGGAACAACCAAATCCACTGCTACTGGTGTGGAGGCAACCAAGATGCAACAGTGAAGGCCTCCATAACCACAGCACCACAGATCATTATTTTTCATCTAAAGAGGTACAGTCTGAGTGGGTAGGACATAGCCAGTTCCTGGGTAATGTCAGACATCAAGAACAGTCACTTGTGTTTGCCTGAAAGGAAACAAATCACTGCAAGTAAGTGGGCTTTGTACTTCTGATACCTGAAAGCTGAAAGGACATTTACAGAAATGCAGCTGTCAAACATGGAAGTTGGATTCCTGAATTCTCATGCAGAGTGTTCTGCCTGTGTACTGCAGCCCACCAAATTTCTCCCTATACTTGGGATCTCTCCAAAGAGAAGAAAAACTCCACCAAGCAGTGACTACAGCCCAGTGCAGTGGCTCATTCAGTGCCTGTAGGATCCCTGTGAATCAGTTCCTGAGTGACTGAGAGCTTGTGCCTTGGCTTCCACAGCAGGACTGACACAGGATTTTGCTTGCTGCTACTGCAGTTGAGACCCTCTGGTTTTGTTTATCCCTTTACTAAATCAGGCCTTAACAGAGCAGTCCATGAGCAAAAGAGCATCTGGGTTAGCAGACTTCACTAGCCCCACATAGCTCAATTTATTCTAGGTTTTGTTTCTTAACAACTGTCCACCTATAAAGAAAACTACTCTGGGATGATCTGGCTTCACAGACAACCATGTTATCTGAAGTTGTTATTTAATTTTCCATTCAGCGTCTGCTTTTCTCAACATTCTCAAAGGCCATGTGGTCTCCAGCTCTTGGTTTAGAAGTGCAGTGATGTACTCAAAGTTACAGAGGGAGAAGGGAAGGAGTCTGGCATGAGAGAAGAACTGACACTGGCACTGCAGTCCAGTCCAAAATGTTAGGATACAGAGAGTGATGCAAAGATAGGACTTCAGGCTTTGACTGAAGGATCAGGAAGCAAGAGCTTTGCTTTTCTTGCTGCACATCTCATGCAGATTTAGTGCATTTTCTGTCCTTTACTGAAGGAAGTTTTCTTTTTAAAAAAATCTCTTCAGTTTACTGCAATAATCTTTCTTTCAAATGCTGGTTTTCACTCCTCCTAGGAAAGTCAGTTAAGCACTGATGTTGAGGGTCATTTAAAATCATTCAAAATTTAATTTCAGGTTTGCCTGGCAGGACAAGAACAGAAGGAAACTCTTTACCAATGTCTGCTACCCGTTCAGTGACCTGGATCTCTCTCCCTACATGTCCACTCCGAGTTACAACAACACAGAGTACAGCCTGTGTGCTGTGGTGGTAAGCTGTGCCCTTCCTGCTCTTCCTGCCTCATGGAGCAGGTGAAGCCTGTGCTGCTTTGGACTTCACATACAATGATTTGTAATTCAATGTATGTTTTCTTGTACGCTTTTCTTTTACCTGCCATGGCCGTAATCCAGTAACAGTAACTAAAGGACAGAGAGGTCATTTCTCCTTCTTCCCCAACATCCTAAATTTAAAAGAATGTACTCCTGGCACATAATGACTCTTCAGAATAAACTCACAGGCTGATCCTGCATGAATCCTGTTTTTAAATAAGGACATGGCTCACAGCAAGTGGGGCCCTCTTATAGTGACCTGTATCAGCTGCAAATGTAATTGCAAAATAAATAAGCATGATCATCATCCATTCACTCTGTTTGAAAGGATTTATTTGAATCAACATTCCCTGCCCTGGGCCAGAAGGGGCTAGAACCATCTGTCCATCTTTTCCAAGTGCATACATAAAACAATTGCCAGTTCCTAGCTTTGCCTGTTAGAACAGGACTCTGATTTCAGCAGACTGTGTTGTTTGTTACAGAACCACGCTGGAGACCTGGATTATGGCCACTACACGGCCTTCTGCAAGCACTCAGTCACCAAACACTGGTACAGCTTTGATGATGCCCAGGTCACCAAGATCCCAGATGCTGCAGTGCAGGCTGACACAGCTTACCTCCTCTTCTACATCTCCCAAAGAGAGCTCTACTGAGACCATGGTACTCCTTGAAAGTCAACACTGAGTAGGGCAGCACCTGGAGCTCACCAGCAGCATTAGCCAGCTCCTGCTTCATCAATAAACAATAATCAATAAATAGAGCATGAGCACTACTGATCAGCTGCTGTGGTCTTTCAGGAAGTGATTCCTAGAAAGGAAGTTACAGCCTCTAAGCCACAGGGGAAGGTGCATCTGCTCCATGTGCACCAGGGCCAGGGTTGTTCTCCATGACAACCTCCTTGCATCCCCCAAAAGAGCCAGGATGCTGAGCACACAGATGCACTTGCCTGGAAATTCTTGTTTTTCTGCTGGTAAAGGTAGGTTGTTCTAAGCTGCCTGTCAGGAACTAACAGAAGGATACCAAAGCAAAAGCACACAACCAGACCAGACTGTGTGCTACAGGAGAGAGGATGGAGTGACCATTAATACATAAGAAAGAAAAAGGCATTGTTCTACTGATGCTAGTTTTGTTCCTCCAGCACTTCAAACTTGTTTGCAGCTTGTAAGCTTCTGGAAAACAATCAATATTGGTCTTAATTCCATCAGCAAGACAGACACAGACAGGTAAAAGCTCAGAATGTAAGACTTTCGAATGCCAGCCAAATCAGAAATGGAAAACTAACTCCAATCCAGAGCAGGTAAGTACGTAAGATGCAACTAAAAGAAGTTCTTAAACTAATCAGCTCTATGCAAAACAATATGGTGTTTTTATCTGGAGAACCTTTAAACTGGGTGAATATGATTCAGACTGTTACTATGTACAATCTTAATCATTACATAACAAGCTGAGAATGAAAAACCAAACCCAAACATACATTTAACAGGATATATTTTTAAATAATTTCTTCATTAAGGTTTTTAATGCATGTGTACATGAAAATTTATATTAAAAAATTAAAAAGGAAATTCTTGTTTGTTTAGAATAACTCTGAAGTGCACAAATATTGACAAAAGCTAACAGAAAAAATAATACAGCTCTGCTTTTTTATTAAGTAGTGTTGCAATTACTTAGAGCTGGCAAATAAATGCAATCCTCTGAGTTTTAGAGATTCTCACAAAAAGGACAACATTTTATTATATACATAGTTCTGATGTGCAAGTATGCAATCAATATGTACACTTACATTCCTAACTGTTTACATCGTTCTAGAGTATTCACAGTAGAATCAAGCTTAAGGTTAGAAATGTGAAAAGGCCATTAACAGTGAAAGAAAAAAACAAACCAAGATATGCCTTGGGATTTTAAGACATTTTAAACTACTTGTTAATAGATTTCAGATGACTAAGCTAGAATTTAATTTTGGAGCAGACTAAAAATATAGTTCTTTTTTAAATAAAGAGTAATGCAAGTATGCTTGTAAATGGTTTTACAGATGGCAGTATGAGCACAAGCATCACCCATCAGTCTCTGAGTGTTAAGCTCTGCTCCAGGCCCTGCTGGCAGACCCCTGCTCCAGTGACCATGGCTGCTGTACTTTTGCAGATTTAAATGCATTCCCAGGCCTACTTTGCTCTTGAAAGAAAGAAAACCCACATTATTAACCCCCATTCTCCTACGTGGCCATATCTACTGCTCGCTGTTCATAGGAAGTATAAAAGAGAATGTAAGCAGCAGAGGACTTCACCGAGGACGCCGAGATCTCGGACACTTCGTGGTCGTCGAACTTGAACCAGCGCTGCTTGGAGGCGTTTTTGCAGTAGGCTGTGTAGTGCCCCCCGTCCAGCCCACCGTAATGATTCTGGGAATGAAGGCAGGGGTTAAAACCTCTTTATTATTGTGAAATTTCAGGCTTTTTTCTCTTGTACTCCTCACTGGTCAAACCTCTCCATGGAAAAGGCAAACTGTCAATTTGGTTGATCACAGGCCATCATTTTGGGGAGTTGCTCTGTCAAAAACTCATGAATGACTGAGCTAAATTTGTACAGGAAGACTTCTTTTGGTTTTCTTGTGTATTTGGATTAAATAAGCATCAATATTTGATCAAATCACAACTGCAATTGCAAAAGCAGACAAAAATATCCTAATGCACGTTCTTGAAAAGTGATTTTAAAGACATCTGTTCCATTGTTAACTCTCCAAGTGTTTATGATCAGATGATTTGTTCATTGAGAAATTCTGCAATTTTTTTCAAGAATGAGGTAAGAATGAACTATGACACTCCTTCCTTCCCCCCAAGATTTGGAACTGGACCATTTTCAGCAAAAATCCCAGATGAGGGTGTTGCTTTGCTTCCTGTGCCAGGCAACAAAGTCCTGTTTTGGCAAAGTTTCTACAGCTGGGGCCACTACAGGGTTAGGGAAATCATCTAGAACACTTGATTCTAGTAAATCTCAATCACTCTTTTTAGAAGGTAACTTAGTCTTCACCTACAGTGCAGCCTGGGAACCTGGCTGAATCTCACAGGCTGCTCTGAGTCCTGGCACAAAGTGCAGCTGGATTTTGAATGGGACATGGTTACTCACCGATACTGAGAACAGATTGTATCTCTTCAAGGAAGTCTTTGGACCAATAACATACTGTGAGAGGTCAAGAGTTTCCAGTGGAAAATCTACTGAAGTTTGAAGCTTTTGTTTCCATCTTCCATCATAGGAAAATCTAGAGAGTTAAAAAGCATCATGAATAGTTACAGGTTGTGCACAAGCTCTTCAGGTGTATTAAGAATGTTCTGTAACCAGGATGTGATCTCAACTAAAGCCCCCAGTTCTGTTAAGGCTTGCCCATGTGTTTCTTAGCACAAATAACAAGAGGTCACATGTAAAATGCCTTGGAAATCACAGCCTTATAAAAGAAGCATCAGATGAAAATAAAACTCTTGCAACATTACAACTGGTAATATATCCATGACCTTGTCTAAGTAAAAATACTCAGCTACTGTCCTGGAACAATCCAGTTCCATCAAAGCCTGGTCATTTAATCCTAATTAATATTCACCAATCACCATTTCCTTACCGTTTCAAATGCACAAGAAGAACAGGTGGTAATTTCCAAATTTCTATTTTTTTTGAAGAATCCCTTCGAGTTTTGCAATGGCTACAGTAAAATCTATTGTTATCAGTGAGCTTTTCTTCTTTGGAGAACAGTCTAAGGCATTCCTAAAACAAATTACAAACAGAGATTGTGAATGGCAGGTGTTTATGGAAATATAACAAAAGTGGTTGTTTCCCATTTGGTTGTTAAGCTGCATTGGTTATCTGCATCCTACATCACTGAGGAATAGTGACCTAAATCTATCTGTGGAAGCAAATTTTACTGCAGATATTAATTACCATCCTTCAAAATATACAGACAATATTTTGACAATACAGACAATACCACAGAATACTTACAATGTGACCTACCAAAGCAAGTAATATACAAGCTGCTATTGTATGCTTCTGATTTAAAACTTTTCAGGGATGGCCTATTATCTTTAAACTTTAGCAGAATTTAAAAATAATGCAGATTCAGATCTGCTCATGTTACAGATCAGTGCAAATCAAGCAGAGGGTGAGCAGAAGCAGCAGGATGATGAATTCCAGAGGAATCCCTGCACTCCAGGAGCTCCTCTCTGGTCCCCGTACCTGCAGGGTGCATTTGCTGGAGGATGCGAGTGGCAGGGACAGGTACATGAAAGCCTCGAAGGTTCTGGACCTCTTGTGACACGTCAGGCACTGCACAGTGGATTTGAACTGCCCTTGGAACAGTGCCACAATGATGGACTCGTTGAGCTGTTTGTGTTTGTGCCAGGCTATTTCTGCTGCACTCGAGTCATCAAGGTGATCGTTGTTTTCTTCCTTGTATCTTTTCCTGTTGTCAGCCTGGACAGCAGAAGTTTAAATTGCACAGCAATATATTAACATATGTATAAGTAAGAAGTCTTATCTATAGGCAAGCATGTGATTGAATATTCACAAGAATATTTAAATATGTCAGTGTAGCCATCCAGTTCCTGTCTAGTGAGGCTTCTTCTTCTCCACTACCTTCTACTGTTTCATACTGAATTCCTGCTTTAATTCTGAATACTCATATTTCTTTCTATACAAGCTTGCAGTAACATAATCTTATGGAATATGAAGATATTTTAAAAGTTTATTTCTCTTGACTGTATGACAGATATACAATTTGTTTTAAGTGTATTGCTTACTTTATTTAGGTCTTCATGCAAGCCATCCATTAGAAAGAGAAGTAATTCTTGAGAGTCCTGTTGGCTGTATCCTGCAAATTGGTCATTAATCTTCCCAATTGTAATTTTGAAGTCTTTTGGACTGATATATTTATACTGTCCTGCCCATAAAGCTTTCATTATTACACCAAACTCTTCAGCCACTTCACCTTTATGGCCCAGGAAATTTGACCTATAAAATAAGAGAAAAAAATAATCTGAGCCATTCAAATAACTGGGGTTTAATATTAATGTTTTTAATTCAAGACATGATCCAAATTTTAAAATGGTTTATTTAGACCAAGGAAAACTAGCTGTTAGACTGAGTTCAATTTTCATCTATGTCAGCACTGTAATTTGGTTCTATATTCCAGATGGAAGTACAGCTGTTTTCAGCGTGTTTTGGAACCTATTTAAATATTTCGTTTAGTTTTAGGAGACTCTAAAACACATGTATTATATGAAGGTGGTGACCACAATTTCATTATCACTGTCCAATAAAACCTATTTACTGACACACACGAATTTTGAAGATGTCAAGGTGCCAAGAAGTTACCATCTGTCTCCTACAGAAAAACAAACAGCCCCACTAAGTGATCCTCTTGAATTGGCAAGTCTAAAGGCAGGTGAGAGATTACCTGTTAATATCAGCCTGATACAAGTTCCTGTTGAAGTACTCAGCTAGGTGAGGGGCATTGCACAGACACTGCAGGATGGAGTTCATGTAGCAGGTGTTCCCCAGGTTACGCAGCCCTGTCAGAGCTGGGCCCGACCCCCCAAACACCGGATTGAGGTTCCGGATCTGCGATGCCGACAGCCTGGAAATTTCTGCTTTAGTGTAACAGGCAGGTCTACAAGCAAGAAATTATTTGTTAGGAGTCTCAGATTTGACAAAGTTGTGGGCATAAACCAACAGACACCACACCACCCCTCACCACCCACAGGGATTGGACCATCTTGGCACCAAACAGCATCACTGGTGTTCAAAATCAGCCAATGCACAGTGAGAAATCCATATACACTGGCCTATAATGAGGCTGAGTTTTAGGCACCGTCAGTTGTGAGATTTATGGGTTTTTTTCCTTTATTTCCTTAATTTACAGATGAAGAATTAGCTGTTTAATAGTTTAAAATCTGAAAATTTGCATTTCCTGAACTGTCAGAATAGTCTTTTAGTATATTAATACGAATAACACAACTTAAAAAGCAACTG
The DNA here is from genome assembly GCA_013400215.1 of Cisticola juncidis. Lineage (NCBI taxonomy): Eukaryota > Metazoa > Chordata > Aves > Passeriformes > Cisticolidae > Cisticola > Cisticola juncidis. The sequence continues at coordinate 588,496 of VXBR01002039.1, read as the reverse complement.
TCATCCAATTAATAGACTGTGACCTCTGAAATTCTAATATGTAACTATTACATTGATTTTTCAATGGGGACTGCTCTAAATATTGAACTTTTAGTAATGAAATTTCAGTCTATTACTCTTGCATCCTTTCAAACCCACTTAGAAAGCAGTAATGAATTTCAGTTGGTAGAACACAAAGTCCCTTGTACTGTCACACTGCCTGAGTTGTGACCTGACTTATCAAACAAACATACTTATTGTCACGATTGACTGCAGGAGTCAGAGGAATCCTTTTCTTGTCTTCCTCCTGAATGGCCTGGGTTATGTCTGGGGAGGAGTAGGAGCGTTTCAGCTTGGAGTGTTCCCTCTCCCGCTCGGCAGCCGCCTTTGGCTTGGCCTTCCTGGTCGGAGGGGTTGAGGGAGGAGTGGCTGCAGGAGCCATTTCTGGTGGGTACATCTGAACTGTGTTGGTTGGTGAGTGATAGTAACGGTAGGTCCCAGTGATGTCATCGAGGAACTTGGGGAAAAAAACCCAAATAGTATCAAACCCAAGTGAAAATCCATCATTGACTTACCTAGTAATAAGTTATTATGGAACAGCACGAGTTTTTCAGATGTTGTAAGTTAAAGAGGAATAAAAAACAACGAAACAAGATCTAACTTAGAAATAAGACACAACTGAAACACAGGACAAAACTCCACAAGACAGTTTGATTTTCATATCAGAAGAGAAGTTACCTTTACCCAACCTGCAGGCAGCCCTGGGACTATCCTTCCCATCTCCTCACTTCGTGCTCTCATTAGTGGCTCCCTCTGGGACTGACAAACAAAGAGAAAAGCATGGACAGTTAACCTATGTAGAGCCACAGGCTGCCTGTGACTTGTCTATGGAGTTACATGACTCAGTGCAAACAGTACAATAAATCCTTGATGATAGATAGAAATACAATGTATTGTAATGGTAATTTAGTATTTTCTATTGCTCAACCAAAAACAAAACCCATTTGCTGACACATTCCAAAAAAACCCCAAAAAACAAACCGACCATTCAGACTCATAACCTAATATTTTTCCCTGAAGAATCAGGAAATAGTAGGAGTAGGTGCTTCTGTTAAACACGTAAGGCTGAGGTTTTTTCCCTCTTAAAGCAGCACTTGAAGGTGTATGCATGAGATGACAAATGCGTGTAAAATGCTTGTTAATGGCACTGGTTTTTCACTGACTTCTAATGAAATTTCAAGTATTTCTTCACACCAATATGACAAATGAAAAGAAGCAACTGAACAATGTGAACATGGCAAAGTATTTTCTTAAGATGATGGCTTCAGAAACTGAAATGAGGTGGAATTTAACATAATATAATAATCATAAAGCATCTGTGCTTGATTATTTTGGCTACATACAATACATTTGTATTTACTTTAAGTCTTTCAGTATCTTGTTCAGAATCCTCTCTAGGGGGTCCTGCCTTTTGAGCTCCACTGTCTGGTTGTCCTTTAAACCCCGTTTGCTGCAAAAGATTTTGAGAGAAGGCTTCAATTTTCACTTGGCATGTCAGTAAAGAATGCTGATAAAGCAGAGTTATACTTTCTTTTTTGGTTGTTAAATGCATGTACCACAACAGAGTGGTTAAAGCAGTTAATTTTATAGCAGGTAATTTTTATTCTTTCTATATGCTATAGGCAATTCACTGGAATAGTTTTTGAAACTGAATGTTGTATTACAGTTTGTTCTGTAGTTTTAACACCTCAGAAATAAAGTGCAGAAGTTCCACCTATGCTACTTTCCACCCTCAAAGTTGTGGGCTTTACAATTTATTATTAAATTTCAGGCTGTTTTCCCTTGCACTCCTCACTGGTCAAACCCCTCTATGGAAAAGGCAAACTGTGAAGCCAACATTAATTTGGTTGATCACAGGCCATCATTTTGGGGATATGTGGAGTTGCTCTGTCAAAAACTCATGAATGACTGTGCTAAATTTGTACAGGAAGACTTATTTTGGTTTTCTTGTGTATTTGGATTAAATAAGCATCAATATTTGATCAAATCACAACTACAATTGCAAAAGCAGACAAAAATATCCTAATGCATGTTCTTGAAAATGATTTTAGAGACATCTGTTCCATTGTTAGCTTTCCAAGTGTTTATGATCAGATGATTTGTTCATTGAGAAATTCTGCAATTTTTTTCAAGAATGAGGTAAGAATGAACTGCGACACTCCTTCCTTCCCCCCAAGGTTTGGAACTGGACCATTTTCAGCAAAAATCCTAGATGAGGGTGTTGCTTTGCTTCCTGTGCCAGGCAACAAAGTCCTGTTCTGGCAGTGTTTCTACACCTGGGGGCACTAAAGGGTTCCTTATTGTGTCCCTAACATCACATATCAGTACCAAGCTGGTACTGGGGAGAAAATACCACCAGGCTCCTATTTTTGAAACAGAGGGTTGCAGTCTAGGAACCATCATCCCTTCTAGCTCCATGTGAGTGGGAAGTTTTATTATCCTGTGGGGATTTCATGCTGCCCACCTACAAGAAAGAAACAAGCTTGTCTTGAACAAAAAAAATCTATTTGTGTCTTGGTTTTAACTCTCTCCTGTACTTTTAAATAAAAAATGGTCCAAATAAACATCCAATTATGTATTTCAAATAGCTAGATTAAAACTAGACTATTCAGAATGATCTAAGTGCACAATTACTTCACATTTGATGATGATTTTCTTCTTCACTAACCTTGCCTGGAACAGGCACAAAGGTCTGAGATGCATCACCCAGTGCCCGTTTCTGTGTTTCTGGTGTTCGAGTTCCCTTTTCTCTTTCTTCCGTGGATATTTTGTCAATCTCAATCCTTTTTGCACCAATGTTTTCTGGTTCATTTTTATTTTGCTTTTTTGCTTCTACTGCTTCTCTGTGCGCTCTTTCTTGTTCTTTTCCCTCCTGTTCTCTTTTCATTTGTTCATCCCTCTCCTTCTGCTCTCTGTCCTCTTTTGATTGCTGTAGCTTCTCTTTGTGTTCTTTTTCCTTCTGTTCTTCTTTTGCTTTTTGCTCTTTTTCTTTTCGTTCTTGTTCTTCTTCTTCTCTTCTGAGCCTCTCTCTCTGTTCCTGTTGCTGCCTGTCCCTCAGCTCCTTTTCCCTCCTGTTTTTCTCTAACAGAGCAGCAGTTTCAGCGTGGACCCGGCTCTTTTCCTCTTCGGTCAGGGCGCTCCCCGCGTCCCGCACGGGCTTGGTGGAGCGGTCTGGAACCATCCTCCCATTCTCACCACCCTGGCTGTCACCTGGAGCCTTTGCTCTCTTCTCATCAAACATTTTTAGTGAAGGCTTTTTAGAGCGATCCACCTGTAACACAGATGCAGAATACAGAGTAGAACAATTCACTACAGCTATTACTGTTCTCTTAGCTAAGCTCTTCCTAAGTGAGATTTAGAAGAGAACAAAGATGATAAAAAGTTGACTTCTACCAGAGAGTGACCTTTCAATTTCATTAAACCTCCTCATTCAAATTGCTTGTTAGTTAAATTAGGTATTCATTCCAGGTGTGAACTAATAAACAAGCCCTACAGAACCATAAGGACAGCATTATGCACAGATTACCACAATCCTCTACTTTTGAGCTTTCAAAGGTGAACATTTTAGGGCAATCAGGCAGCCTAATTTGGGCTCAGCTCTCTCAGTAATGTAACAAAGCAGATGCTTAAGGCAGATCTGCTTGGTGAGAAGGGGTATTTAAGAATGGCTTATGGTCAGATGTAGGCTAGTAGGTTGTTTTTGATGCTGGAGTGAATGTTCTGAAGAAATAAAAGCCCATCTGATTCAGGGGTAAACAGAAATAAGGTCTTTAAATTTTACAGTTTAGGGTCTATTGAATCAAATCTCTTTTAAAGGCTGTATCTAGAAGGCTGAAAAGTGAAGAGCTTTTAGCCTTGTCTCCTAAGGACAGTATTATTTTAGTGTAAGAACTCTACACAGATGTTTTTATGAAGTTTTATTCACATGAAAGAAGAAACAAATTCCTATACTTTCACTACTGGGCCAGGAGTGACAAAACACCTAAATGTTTAATTATTTGAAGAAAGATACAGTGGCTGGAAATCAGACCTGTGGAACAGCCAAGGTTAGCCATGGCTTAACTGTCCTCTCTGTATTTCATCCTATGTGCTTTAAGTAGAAAGGTTATGTATAAACTTTCTGAATTAGTGATCAATTGCTGACCTTGAATTTCTCATATGCTCTTGTAAAAACATTTATGAAAAATTCTGCTATTCTGTTAAGTGTATTTAGTTTCAGAGAATTCTGTAAATCACTTACCACAGCTTCACAGACCACCAAGAGTGTACAAGGCTTAAAAAATGTATTGAGTATGTTTGCTTGTGGATTTAGAGTTCTGGGTGTGGTGAGTCTCCAAAATATTAACCATATACTAACTGAAAAAAGGAACAGGTCAAAAATCTTACCTCAGGGATACTTCTTGTAACTGACACTGGATTAACAGCAAAGGAACTGTCAGATTTTGAAACAGCAGCATCCTGTATATTTGGTCTGTTAAGTGATTTTAGTCTCTCTTCCAAATTATCTCCCATTTCTTCATTTTCAGCAACAACAGGTGGTACAGGAGCTGGCTCTTCCAGAGAGGGATATGTAAAATCCACTGCAGGAGAGGGGAAAGGAGGGAACCATAAGATAACACTCAAAACAAGACCACAGAAGCAAAATAAACCCCCCATTCCAACCCAAAATTTAGTTTTTAGCCAGAACAAGACTTTCCTAAAAACACATGAAAGCATGAAAGACTCATGCAGTAACTCCAAGTGCGTGGTGGGGTCATTCCTTTGTACTTACAAGAAACAGTCACTGCTTCAGTCCTGCCATGCTGGGGTGGAGTTACTCTGGCATTTGTTGTATACTGGGGAAAACAAAGGAGCCAGTTCTCATAACCTCCCTCTAGAATTAGAGGTTCATTCTGCAGGATGGTTTTGCTTTCCCACTGTATGGAAAAGAAGTTTAGAGTTAATTGATTTAAAAATAGAAAGGAAATTTTTACAGCTTAATAGTGTTGTTGAAATTTCTGTGCCTAGTTATTAAATGGAGAGATTGTTTTTGAGATTTTTAAGCAAGAATTAAGGAGGTTGCAAAAGCAGGGATCCTTTCTGTGTTTGGAGAATGCCCAGCATAGTTGGGCTCCTCACTCTGCCACAACAGGGTGTGAATATTTCCAGTACAGAAAGAACCACTTACTGCTACTTCACATAACAATCCTCCATGCAGAAAAGTATTTTTATTACAACATTTGCTTCAGTTCCTTTTCTGGTATGTTTGCTGAGGGATCAGTGATTTAGAAAGTGCAACATTAACTTTCTGAAACCTCTTAAGAGTTCAGGCTTCAGACTGCCTTCCTCCTGATGTCCTCAGTATCAGTATATGAACAAGACACAGGTTTAGAGAATATTCTGTAAAGCAATAAAGAGAGAGAACTGCCTGAGCCATCTCTGAACCCCAGTCCTGAATGTCAGGGTAACAGAAAGATTTGCAGTCCTTCACAAGAGCCACCACTATAGAAAGGATAACACAGCCACAGCAGGAGTTTGACTTGAACATGTTGGGCATCTGCTCACTGTGGAGTCTGTGAGCTTCCTGCACTGATGAAACTCAAAATTAAATTGTTTACCTAAAAGTTATACTCTATAATGCAGAAAAGTTAAGTGTGCTCAAAATATTTCTGGAGCCTTCTCTGAAGCCCCTCCATTGCAGGAAGCACCTGGCTGACAGAACTGCACAGCAGCTGCCCTTCCCTGGCCTGAGCAGCTGCCAGCCAGCTCCAGGGATCAGGAATTCCTGCTGCTAGTACAGGAGAGAGGGTGACTGCTCCTGGGAAACAGCACTAAAAGTCCTGTCCCAAATAACTTTGTCAGCAAAGAACTTTAAGCTGATGAGCTGCTTGTTGAGGAGGTGAGCTGAATCATTCTGCTGTTTAATAAGTGATACTGTTCTCTACCAAAGTACAGTGTGAAACTTCAAACTACACTTCTGCTATCAAAACAAGCAAGCTTTGAAAACTCAGCTGAGCTTAAGGCCTCCATACACCTTGTAAATAAAAGTGCTTCCAGACCTTATTACTAAGATGAATTAATTATTGAATTAAAAGATGGAATTTGCCAACCTTAAAAAGTGCATCTTTCAGGCTCTGAAGAGTTGTTCCCAGCTTTAAGTCTTCAGCAGAACTAAACCAGTCCAGCAGTATAACATAATGGAACTGTCCCCTCCTCTTCCATGAATCTCTAGAATCTTCTGGGAGTCTAGTTTCGATCAGATAAGCAGTATCTCTGAAATGTATTAACATGCATTTAAAGATTCATGTACAAATGAATTGTACATATTGTTTTGTCCAACAATATATGACCCACAGATGTTTATGTGCTTGGATAAAATAAATATGCATTGTCTTCAAGTCAGTACATGCAAGAACAGAGCTGTGCAGATACATCTCACTCTCTGGTACACAGCAGGGATTCTGACACTAGGTGTACAAGCTTTAAAAGCATGTAATTTTTCTGAAAACTAAATATTTCATTCTCATTTAACATCATGTCTTACCCAGGACGGATAGCTTCTTCTGGGACGCTGATTGATTTTGGAATACAGGATTCCTGATAATCCTTCAATTTCCGAGCATCCATTATAAGCAATTCAATATTTTTGTCTGACATCATTGCAAACAGTTTCTCAGGTGTGACTGCTCCTTGAAAGAGAGAAGCAATTACATGTAAGAAGCTACATTATAAATGAAGATAGCTATGAATGGCTATGGTATCTGACTGGTGCAATCAAGACTGCAAACAGATGAAACAGAACTAAAAAGTCCCATAAAATCATGGAGGTGAGACATTACAGTGTGGACCTTTTGCTCCCACTGCTGTAGTGATCAGCACCTGATCTGTTTAGATTAGATTCTACTGAATATTTCAGTGATAAACAAGTTTAACTTATTGTCACCTCATTTAAATCAAGCATTTGTGAACTTCATGCGGTGGATGTTCCTCTTAAGAACTCTAGAGAACATCTCACATACTCATTACAAGAACAAAAAGCAGAAGTTTATGAGGGGAAAGGAAAAATTTCATATTTAACTGAGTAAGCTGTCATATTTCAGCCCTGCCCATCAGCTGTTTTTCTTTCTAACCTGACCACTTCAGGACACTAGTTCAACTGTAATTACTTAACAGTTGAAATTTATGAGAAGTCATGAAGGATTTCATATAGAGCCTAATTAATTACTAATTTGTTGTAACTGAGATGCAGGATACCAGAATTTCATCAAAATATTTTAACTGTGAAATAACTCCTGAGAAGAACTGCAGCTGTGAGGTGATTAGTGCACAGTCATACAGAAACCTTTTTCCCATTTGTGTGAGCATTGCATCTCTTACCACTCAGGCTATCAGGCTGATCCTTTCTTTCCAGTGAATGCTTTGTCTCACCATTAATCTGTATTGTAAGGGGGAAAAAAAAGTTTAGTCTGTAATACTCAGAACTAAGGTGGCCAACAAACAATGACTCTCACAGAGCCTGAAGGAAACTGGTCAGGCAGTTAAGCTACAGGAAGAAACAGAGCACAAGGGAGCTGCTTCTGAAGATGTGCTGACAAATGTACTCAAATGAGGCTAAGGTTGCTGCCCTGCCTAGACAGAAAACAGTTAAAAAGGTAACCTAGGATACCATCATCTACCAGAAGAAATTCCTCAGGTATTTGTTGAGAAATAAGTGTTTCTCCACTACTGCTAAAAAGTCAACTTTCATCTAAAATGGAGACATTATCCTTAACATCAGTTTGTCACCATGACCTTGGGTTTCTTGCATGTGATTCTTGCACTAATTCTTCACACTTGCCAAACAAATGTCAAAGAAGGGTTATGGAGAGTGAAAGTTAATTCAAAAAACCCACATCTTAATTCTGAACTGGAAATAGCTACTGGAAGAGACCAAATTCTAGATTGAAACTATACATTCAGACTGAATTAGTTTGTAAACATCTTCACTTACCCTTTGGCTTTTTCCTTTGGAATCCACAGCACTTTCTGAGGAGTTTTTGGCTGAGCTCTTTCCATCATCTTTTGGTTCTTGCTTTTTCTGCAGCTCTTGCCTGTCCCTCTCTTCAAGCTTTTTTCGAACTTCAGCTTCTTCGTACCTATCGGGGGAAAGTGCCTTTTTTCAATAATGTGGTTTTGGCTTAACCTTGGATTATTAATATCAAAATCACTAAGTTTTCAGGCAAAAATTTTAAAAGAAGTATTTAGAGTTTTAAAAAGTTCAAGTATTGCCAGTTTTTGTATTCCAACAAACTCCATTTTGCTTCCTAACTATGTGGTCTTATTTCTCCCACTTTTGGGTTGGTTTCTTATTGTTAAATCTTGGTTTGAGTCCTATTACATAGCCACTGATTGTAAAGCTATTTTTTTCTTCAAACTGGGGTCATGCATAGCTATGGTTTCTCCGAATGTTTTCCTTAGAAAAGGGTAGGTACTAGTGACTTACAAGTAAACTCCAATATATTACATGAGTCATCCCATATATTTTATTTTGTTTTGCAATGAAGCCAGTGAGGAGTAAGTTAGCTGTTACCTAAATTTGCTTTTTCTGAGAAGCTGGATCAGAACTACTCATACAGTAACCACCTTCAGAATGTAAACTGACTCCACAACGTGCTCACCTGTGTGTGCCTGGTGCTCCCTGGGCCTACAGGGAAGCCAATGCAAGAACTGTGTTCACTCAGGAGTTTTGGGGAAGGAGGTCTTGCATACAACTGTCCTTTTCATAAAGCCTCAGACTTCAAAATTACCCTCCCAGCCTTTCACCACTGGAAGGACAATCATGGTATTGTGAGCCAGTGATCTGCAAACTACAGTTTTTAGATCACCCACTGGAGGTTTGTACAGTCACATCATTGTTCAAAAGTATTCACTTATATTTAGTACAGCTGAGAAGTTTTAGGGTTACTAGTATCATAAAACAATAAAAGAATGTTTGACCTAACAATTTGGATGACTGAACCAAGAAGTAAACCATGAACACAGAACTATGTTAGTAAGTGCTCATTTTAACCAGATGTTGTGTAATGAGGGTTAAAATAATGATGACAGTACAGCTGTATTTCAGTTCTAAAGTACTGTGCTAATAACATAGATCATTCAGTCAAATTCCACCTCCTAGTCTACTGTACTAATTGCCCACTAGGAGGATAAAGGCAGAAAGCCTTTAATTTTATTTTTGAAACAGGCTTCTTGATTTGGCACAGGCATTGTAAATTAGAACTGAGCATTTTGTTCCCACTTTGAGCTCATGACACTAAAGCATATTTCAGATTTTAGTTTATTTTGGTCAGTGTGAAATATTTACCCATCAATTTCCCATTTATACTTCTGAAGCACATAGCAGGTCATTCATGTAAGCATTCCTGCCCCTGTACAAGTTTCAGCAGCTCCACTTTTAGTTAACAATTAACATTCGAACTATTTGCTGGCCTACTGCCTGGGGAAGAAATTATACAAATAATTTCCTTGAAACTACTTCTGTAGTTACACAGGAGTCATGTTTCATTTTTGTTACCCTTAAATATTTACACATTTTGCCAGAGTAGTTAAAAATTACTGCGTCAACTTCAAAATTCTGTTCCTTTCACAAAAAGATGTAAGTTATTTAAACAAGTCTCTACATTTTGGGTTTCTCTGATTCTATCAATGTTTACTCTTAGAGTGAATTTGTAGCTCTGTTGAATTGTAAGACTCATCTAAACAATGTTTTATACAGTGTCATGAGACATCTTTGTGAAGTCCCTCTTCACATACATGTAACTACACTTACAGTTCACCTAAACTAATTTTATAGATTTAACACTTTGGAGGGCATAAAATATGATTTCATAAGAATACTTGGGAGGAGAAGGGTGGGACATGACCCTTGTGAAGGGAAATGTGCCCAGCTGCAGAGACAGAGTTAAAAGAGTGAGAAAGAGTCACTAAGGATGCAAGAAGGAGAGAAGGCTGGAAAGTAAAAACTACTGTGCTAAATATCACCTGAAGATAGACTCCACCTTACAACTTCTTACTAAACATTTTGTGGCTTTTGGCACAAATGGGTAACTTGACAGCTGTCACTAGGTACCCAAAGCCCATTAGCATCTGCTCATTTACATTTCTGCTCTGGCAGAACTGTGCATTCCATATACATGGCTGCAAGTGGCAGAGGAAAGGTGTGGCCAAAGAATCAAAACCTGGCATTTCTTAGTGTAAACTACATCCAGACTAGAGGGACTTCTAAACATACCTGATTATTAGGAACATCATTAATATATTTGGGATCAGATGACCTTATGATTAAAAGCTTGAGGAGGAAATTGCTCTTGATCATCTCTACTGTATATGTACTTCAGACCTTGTGGTTTCTTTTTATTAGTCAATAAATAAAACTAGAAGACACTGTCAACAAACCAGGAAGTTACTAAGTTACCAGGAATTCGCAGACAGTGTATAAAATGACAAGTTATTGGAGTGTGTGGCAGTGAAAATTATCTCTAGTAAAAGACTTGTGGGAATAAATTTAAGCTCTCAAGAGTTTCAGGTACCTATGGTTTACTCAAGTGCAATTGCTTACTACTAAATAGCATGAAAACCTGCACTTGGCACAAGGTATAAGGAACAATGCCTTAGCCATCAACTAGATTACATACCTGAGTTTAAGGCTGTCTGACAGTATTTCAGCTTCATCAAGAGCTTTTTTTAAATTTGTAGGTCCCAGAATTGAATGAAAATAATCCTAAAATGACATGGATCACATCATGTAAATACACAGTTTAACAAAGCCTACTTCTATGCATGTCAAGACTCACTAATGTATGGAGAATTTGTATTATAATGATATTAATGCCAACAAAATGAACTGGTTTGAATCAAAATATTTTCCATTCAAATATGAGTTTGTAAGTGAAATTGTTTTATAGCACTAATAGATAAAGACTAGACAAGGCAACTTCACTGAAGAAGTCTGACTGGTAAAAATTATGGGAATACCTTTCCGTGAAAAAATATTCACAGATCTGACAATTTATATAATTTATACATTAAAAGAAAACTAAAAAAAGTTAACACCAGATTTGTCAAAGAACAGGAAAGAAAAAATAGCACCATAAGTGAGACAGTTTACTTAATATCAGTGTGATCCTTTGAATGTGCATTAGTGTAATTCTCTGCACTGCTCATACTTGAGACCAATGCAGAAGAGATCAGTCAGAAAGCTTTCATACCTGTTGCTGCTTAAAATCAGGTCTCTTTCTAATCAGGTTATAAACAGCCACATATTTCATGTATAGGATATAAGCTTTTTCTTCATCTCCATCCAGTCTGCTTTCCTCTGCTGCCTTGAAAATCTTAAGGGCACTCTGCACATAACTGAAAGCAAAGAAGAGGAGTAAAGCACATCATTGCTGACTTGTCCCCAAACACCTTTTCATTACAAGATGCCATCTTAAGGGTTTACAGACTTCACTCATATATTAATCACTTGATTTTGCCACCTTAATATAAAGCTTTCATTAAATATGAATTGCAATCATGTTCCTCCAAATAATGTTTATCTTTGCTAGTTTGTTTACCAGCCTTATTTAAAGTCTTCCATAATTAAATACCATAGTGAGTTATGGAAAAAGGTACTCTTCCCCATTAAGAATAACCTTTTTCCTAGGAAAAACTAAGTTGTAGTAAGACAAAACTAAATCATTGATTGTCTAAAAATGCTAGAGGCAAAGCATTCAGACACTTGCTAAGAATTGTATCATTTTCACAGATTTGCATTTATGTAGCCTTTCCTCTAAGTGTGCAGATTTTCATGGGCATTGTGCTCTGTCCAAGTCATTTTTTGGCAATATGCCAGGTGACCTTCTGAGGGCAGGAACCATATCCAAGGTGACAGCTGAGAGCCACACACAGGACTATTGAAAATTTTATATCTAGCAGAAATTATGAAGGAAATTTAGATCCACAACACATTTGTTCTGGAACCACTAATATTTTAAGTATTAATTTAAAATCAATTATAACATATATACCTTTTTGTACTGGTCTTTTCAGGTTTTACTTCTGTCTTCTTGTTGAGATCTTTCAATGAAGTAGAGAGGTATAGCTCCTTAGGTACAGATGCCACAGCAGGCATGTTAATATTGTTACTTATGTCCCTTCTAGGATGTTACAGCTTCTCAGAAGTCTCTATCAATATTTTTCTGGAGGAGGAAAAAAGGGAACAGCCAAATTATATTCCAATTACTTTTAGTAGAGTAATTTAGTTACCTGTGTAGGTTTATTACCTAATTTATCTCACTGTGTGTGAGCTTGCAAACAGAGTGTCTCAACAATTAACAGTATAAATTAATCCTCACAAAGTGACAGAATTATTTGAAATTACTTCAGAAAATTCATCAAGAATGTCCAGCAAAATGATGCTAACAGAAAAACAAACAAAAAAAAGAAATGCTGACTCATGAATGTACAAAATCATATCCAGCAAATTTATTCTACTGAAATGCCAGCAAGTATATGATCAAAAATTAGCTGACTGACTCCTCTGTACTCTGCAAATACACAGGACCCCCTTTGAAAAATGACTTCCAATGTCTTGCTAAGAGATAAGCTGAGAACAGGAAGGCTGTTACCATTAAAGTCAACTGAAACATTTTGGACATTCTATAGGTCTTCAGCTCCTTGATGCCACTTTGTGCTTTCATTTGAAAGTGCTGCAGGCAGCCATGAAATAGTTAAGCAGAGTTTGGTCACAAGGGCCTGTTACATCACTGAGACAGGGAAGTCTCCTGCAGACAGTCTAACTAAAACTCTTTGTATCTCGTACACAGTGAACTATTTCAGCCTTGGGGGTGGCAGGGGAGGAACTGAGCTCCCTCACAAGCAAGTGGTGAGACACTAAGATGGGAGCAGTACTGATGGAATTAAGGGGAACTCATTAGAAGACACTCATATGATACCAGCAAGTTATTATTTCCTAGTAAAGTCACATGGCTTTTGACAAGGTGAAGGCAGAGCATTGCCCTTTCACTCTCAATGTGATGACCAGCATGACAAGTGTGACCAATAAAACCAGCCAGTGACCTCAGAGGGAAGTTTCACCTGACCAAATTGATCAGTAGCTCACTGCCACTGAATGAGGCAGTCCCAATTCCCCTCCCTCTTTCTCATGCTGCTCTGGTACCTCTCCAACCTCTCTGAATTGAGCCAATTCAGCCTGCTGAAGAAGCAGAAAGGCTGCACAGCTCGTGCAAGGGCAGCAGTTGGCATGTGCAGTCCAGAATGAGAAGCCAAGGTGGGAATGGGATCCCTTCCCAAGGCTCAAAGCTGTTGTACTCCTTGAAGTATCACTGCACAGAGTATTGCTAGGTTGGCTATTACTGGTCTAGGAACTGTTATCAAACAAAAACACTAAATTAACACAAGCTTTTGGTTTAAGGTCTGGTATGCCAAGGTCAGACTAAACAATATCTAGCAAAATAACTTACTGCTTGAACACACTTGCTAATTTCCAACTAGGTATCAGATTTTAAAACTGAAAAATGTGTTTAAAATCCCCTCTTAGGAGACTAATTTCCAGATAATTATATAAAGTAAGTAATAAAGTTCTCAAGTACTATCTTTCATACATAAAATTAAAAATATACCCCATACCTCACTCATCTTAAAACACTCTTTTCTATATGATGTGTCATACATTCAATTGTAACTTTCAGGGAGAAAATTCATTAGAACTGCATGCAGTAGAAAAAAATCACAGACACCCCCTGCCCCAAAGAAGACCTTTATAAAAGCCTTTCAGCCTAAAACAAAGACATACTTTCTGCAACCTCATAAAGAGAGGCTTCACTCTTATTAAGATTTTAGTATTGCTCCTCTCATTCTACTTTCAGAGCATGTCTTTACCTGGCTTTTTTCCTCTCTGTGGAACTGTAAATAGACTTTTCCTTTGAAGCTTTAAGTCCTTTCCAAATATATCTTCAATGTTTGCTCTGTTATGTAACCAGTATTTTCTTAATCTTAAGTGGCAGCATTTCGTTGTGTTCTGACAGAATATTGTAACTAAATACGCAGTCTGAATAGGATATGCACATAGCATTGGAGTGCTGTGTGCATATGAGCAAAAAAGGCTCAAGATTATGTGGAAGATGAACCATTTAATGATGTCAGTAAATTCTCAAGTGTTGCTGACACACCTTGAAAAGGGCAGATCTTCTGGAACATCATCTATACAAATGCAGAACTAATAAATAAAAGCCAGCTCTGAGCTTTGGCCTGAAACAAAAACTGGTTTTCCACATTTTCCTATGGTCACTAAGTTATTACTGCAGGTCTTTAAACTGCCTTGCAAGTTCACTGCTGAACTTCTATTTTCTGATTAAAAAAATTTTCATGCCTTTTCTCAAAACATGAGCTACTAACAGTATGTGATGAATGAGGTATTACTCTTTGACCTCCCACAGCACCACAATTCATACAATATGCTGCAGTGAAATGAATAAGAATGGATAAGGAATAACATTTTCTAAACTTAAAGTAAAATTCTCAAGCACACACTTAATTGAACACACAGCATATGTCATAAGTTGATATGAGATTTCAGTTGCAGTTTCTAAGTAATTCTTCTATACAGAATCTTAATTTTGGATCTGCAACTAACATTTTTAGGTTTATACATCACGAATCCCCTAACTGAATTTTAGTTACTACAGACTGACTATTATTGACTGCCAGTTGACTACTCAGTCTTAGCTCGTAAGGACCCTTAAAATTTCTTAAGCTTCTACTAAATTTTAAGATGTGCTTTACCTTAATTTTTCCTCATACTCAAAAGAACATGGTTTATTTCCTTCATTTTTGAGCAAGCTTTGGGAAGACTACAATTTCAGAATCCAAAGCAGCTCCTTCATTGAAAAATATTGCCATCTGATTTTGAACACAATTTTTTGCAGATTCCTCACTGGCCTAGTCTCAGTGGAGGAATCCAGCAAAATCCAGTTGCACAAATACAGTTTGGAACTTGTCAACATAAAAGAAAACTGGATCATAAAACCATGAATACAAGGGACTGAAGAAGTTGTAATAGCTAAACCTATTATTAGTCAACCCTGTGAGGAAGAAGAAACAACCTATTTCAGATTTGTCAACTTTTTTCTTAAAAATTAAGATAAAACTCAAAACTTGGGACTTTTTCTACCCCCACCTGAAATATTATCTCTGGCTCCTTCTTCACACCTATGAGTGCTGAAAAGTAGGCCAATATCCCAAAAATACAAGTGAAGTCGTGCTTGTATGTTATGGGCATTTGACATACTTAGAATGGATACTTTTACCCTGACAGGGAAACATACCTGTTGGTAACAGGTTTTTCAACATCTAATTATCATGCCAGTTTTATGAAGGATATGAGTAAGCTTTAAGTGGAATGACTACAGAAGGAACAATGCACAGAAGCAGTTACACTGCAAGCAGTGCACACACCAACACATTGTGAAATACTGACACAAGAACTGTGCATCATCAACTCAGGTATGTAATAAAGTATTATTCACTTACTTATTTTTGTCTCTAACACTTGAAAAAATGAGAACTGGATTTCTCACGAGCATTAAGTTACTCAGTTTTCTCAGAATTAAGTTTTACTGTCTGCACTTAATTCGCAAGAGCTGGTTTTGTTAAGATAATCAGTGTCAGTCTAGAGACTGAGAATTTTACAATGATTGAACTACACAATAAATCAGTATATTATACTCATATAGTTCTGTGAGTCCTCTAGCTGTCTTCCAGGCTCTGGTATTGTTAATACTACAGGGCTTGGTCCTGTAATGTGCATAGGATGATCATAACCATTGGGGCAAGCTCATTGTGCCCACAGAGGGTACCAAACCCTCACCATTCTTCTGGCTGTCACCAGTCACCAGGGCAGGAACACATCCCGGGTTTCTCTGCAGCCACATACCCTGCTGAAACCTGCACCAACCTCACTGCCAAACCCTCTCCACTCAGCGAGAAACCCCTTTGACAGACAACCATCCAACCTTCACTGATACCGAGGGGAAAGAAAGATACTGTAAAGTTTCTTAACAAGAAATACACTGGATTTTCTGCAGGAAGTTTGGAAGTTAATCTATCTAAGTAAAACCACAAATGGTTCAACTTCTTATTTAGATAAATGAACATTTGTAAGGCGTAGGCGAACAGCAGAGGCGATAAGAAGCCGGGGAGGTGACAGAGAGGCAGAAAACTGCCCCAAGTTTCCAGCCGGGCACTAGCGCAGCGGCCCGGCCGGGCTGTGGCGATCTCCATGACACCGCAGCTCGCCGGCCGCAGGAGTGCGGCACTCTGGGAAGCGCCGCTTCCCTGCCATCTTCCTCCGGCCGCTCTCGGCTCCCCCGGCCCCGCTCGCTCCTCACCACGGCCGGGCTAATGCCGGGGAGCTGCGGGCTGCCCAAGGTCACACCGCCGGCTCCCCGCCGGGCCAGGCCCGATTCTCCCCCGCGGCCCGGACCGGTTCCCCCGTCCTCCGCAGCCCCTCGAGGGCCGCTCCCCCGCGGGCGGGGCTGGGCCCGGGGATCTCTCCAAGGGCGCCCGCCCCTCCCGTCACTGCCGGAGTCCCCCT
>VXBR01002039.1:524835-568022 GCA_013400215.1 Cisticola juncidis | reverse complement strand
GCCCGGGCTCCTGAGGCGGCGGGGCTGCGTGCGCGAGCTTGGCGCCAAAGGTGCCCTGGGGAGAGGCGGCTCGGGCGGGAAGGGAGCGGTTTCCCCTCCGCTGTGCCCCTCACCCCGAGTCTGTAACTCTTGCTTTGGACTCTTAATAAAGCGTATATGGTCAGAGCTTAAAAGTGGGAGACCCTCTGTTAGTACGGATTGTCGTTTTTTGTCTGTTTTCCCCAAATAGTCAACGTAGTTTCCGTTGGTGGGACGGTGCTGGCACGTCGATGAAATCCCCTGTAGGAAGTAGTTTGTGGTAGTTCTTTCGGCGTTTGCGTGTTTTCCTTTAACCTGCTTACTCAAGTGGCTTTGATTTAACGGCGAATGCTTCATAGTATAAAGTATGCTCAGAGTTGTGAATGCACACCCTGTAGTTCTTCAGCCTGTTTTAAGTTATTCGTTACTTCTGAACTATTAGTACAACTGTGCAGTGTAGCTGAGTGTTGTATGCACACAAATATTTGTAAGAGAACATAAGTGTGCCGTGTGAGTAAGGTTAAGAGTATATTTGGCAGATCAGCATACACTAAATAGAGACTCTTGTTCGTGACCCACTTTTTTTGCTGAAAACACTTTGTTTTCTAGTTGGATTTTTTTTAGGCCTATGCGCTAGACAGAAACTGTCGAGGAAGATTCCTCATGATAAAATGGATGTTGTAGGTAGGAGGGAGATAATTTTTATTTGATAGTGTTTTCAAGCTTAACCAACCTGAGACAGCCTCCTAAGGCTGTGGTACAGTTCAAAAGCCCTGGGGTTCTTCATGTCAATCACAGCTGCTGCAAATTAACCTTTTTGGTATCTATTGCCAAATTTATTTATGAAAACTGTATAGCTTGCTGGCAGTGTCAGTCCAAATCTTGGTGCCAATGGTTCACCCTTGTTGCATAATAACACTCTTTAGATGTTATAGATCATGGCCAAATCTGTGCTCTCCTTTGTAAGAAAAGCCTTTTCTATGGTCTCTGTTATTTAATTGAGTTCACTGTTGATTGGTGCTTATTTAAGTTAATGTATGAGCCTAACAGGAGGACAGATCTGCATGTTAACAGACCTGGCTGTCTTTGCCACTAAGCTATTCAATGTTTGCTTTTCTCAGCTCAGGTATTTTTCATCTGATGCATGTCTGACATGAAGGTCATGCTGCTGCTCAAGCAAACTAGAGAGAATTTAATTACAAATACAACAGTCAGAGGAAAGCTGAAAGCACTGGAATTAAAGCTTGACTGCAATTAACATATTGGTGTAATTTTCGCTATCAATAGAAATGTGGATAGTCTAAGCCTATGACATTTAGATTAAGATTTGAAGTATCATTTATGAAATCATGGTCAAAAGATGTCAATTCACATAGGAAACCAGACAGGAACTTTTTGAGTTTATCCCATGTAATTTTGTGTAATCACTGCTAATTGATATGTACATTAAAATGATGCCAAAGTCTTCAAGAGATGCCAACTACTCTATGCCATACTTCAAAATATTGTTGACCTTGGTATGGACAGGCACATAAAATTAGCTGGAAATGTCTATTCTGAATTTCTAGCAATACTGTGAGATGCTGAAATCAGTTGGGTGGTAGTGTTTGTGAGGGTCAGGTCTGGTGAAGCAGGTTAAATTGTTTTTTTCTTGTGTAGTGGAAAGAAAAGACATTCTGAAAGGGCGTTCTCTTTCCACATGTGATGGGTGGGAGAGATGATGGGTCCCCAGCCATCTTCTAAGTACAATTCTGCTGTCTGTCACTTGAGCAGGGAAAAGTGTTTAATGAGCCTTTAATGGAACTTTGTGATTGCAAATCCTTATCAAAGATATGGTGTGTATTGATTTGGGTTCCTTTGATAAGTTGCAGTGCTGCAGTCCATGCTCCTCTAGAGTCAGAATGTCCCTTTCAGGAGAGCACCTTGGGACAAACTCTGGGAGATCTCCATGCTCCAAGATGTTCCATGCTTCATGCAGCAGCTGCTTTGTGCCTGCTGGTCAACACTGCAGTGATAGAAGAGGAACAGGTCTGGGTTCTGGGGGCAGGACACCAGTCTGAGAGATGCTGCAATGTTTTAAGCCAGACTTAGTTTTAATTTGGACTGCAGACTCTGCTGCTCTGTTGCCTGTAGACTGTGGTGTGGTAGCCCAGGCATCCCAAGTTGCCTGGTTTTTAGCTCCACTTGCTTCCCATGGAGCCTGTTTCACACACACAGTTCCACCTAAAGTCCTGTTGAGTGCTGTTCTATACCCTTCTGTGTGATCAGTGTGATCTGCAGAATTTATTATAGAATGTATAAAAACCTATATCTAGGATGGATGGGAAAAAATAGTATAATTTTCTTTTGAACATAGGTAAAATAACAATAATAATTTGATGCTATTTTTAATTACCTGTTAATTGTGGCATCTGGCTAATGATACTGTGCAGAATACATTGCAGCAATGTGGAAATTCAGGTGGTTAATCCAGAAAAGTCTAAACCCAGCAGAAGCTCTTCCCTATTTACTCAGTTGTAGACAAAACCCTCTCTTCACACAATTGTGTAGGAGCTCTTAGAAGTCTCAAAACATTATCACATTGCCATAAGAATAATTCCAACAGTCTCAAGTCTTTATTTCAGAGCCAGGGATGCTTTTGTTCTCTGAAAAAGTTCTCATGCAAAGTGTTACACAGCTGTCATGCTAGCAGGGCTTGATAGAAATGACACAGTGAAGAGAACCCTCTAACACGGTTCAGCAGAGTTGATTTTAACACTGGGGAGCAGCAGCAGAGTGTTCTTTGAAACAGCAATCTCATTTCAATTTTAAATGTATTATTGTATTTTGCTTGTGATGGTCTCACTGCACTATTGTAGTGTTACTGAGCAATCTCAGGAGAGCAGCTGGAAAGGTTTTCTGGAGTGGGGCTCTGCAGACCCTTCTCGCTGGGTCCCAGTACTGTGGATGAGTGTAGGGGAAGTTGGGTGTGTTGTTCCTCGGGGGTTTCTTACAGAACTGGTCCTTGGAATGGACTGCCATGTGGAAATCAACTTTGGGCTGACCACTCTTCAGAAATTTTGTGAGTACTAGTATTCATTGGTTAAAAGTGACTAAACGTGTGAGTTTTGGTGGAAATGCCTCTTCATTTGCTGCTGTTAGTGCATTAGTGATGTATAATGGGCTTTTTATTATTTTAGTGGAACAATGGAATTTTGCTTGGTTTTTCTTTTTTCCACTAGATGGCCCAAGCATGCTTCCAAGTACCCCATGAGAACTGAAACTTTATTCATTTCCCTTTCAACTGAAGTTAAAATTCTACACTATGAGGCATATACCAACCTGTGTGATGCTTTGTGCTTGTTTAAAATACAAGCACTTTACATCAACCAAGAGAGTGTTGATTAATGTAAGGAATATGTGGTAATGAAAGGTTATTTTTTCCTAGATTAGAACATATTTATCCAGTGCAGTATAAAGCTATTTAGTTTTGCATTGAGACGAGAACTGGTGTGCTCCACAGTAATTCAGGGAGTTCAGGGAGGCTCTGAAAAGGTGTTGATCTGAAGTTTGTCCCTAACATCTGGGAGTGAGACTGGTATTTTGCAGGCCACTGTAATTGATTTTTTGGGGTGGGGGAGTGGCTTGACTTTTGCTGCATAGGGTTTTCATAACAACTTTGCTGCTCATTTCAATATAGATGTGGGCAGTGGGTTCTGAATAGGCTGTTAAATGTACAGACTTAATTAATTTGCCTATTTCAGTTTAACAGACATCAAGTATGAGCTTGTTATCATGAGGGTCTTTTTGGTTAGTGGAGGAAGATGGGTATGCACAGATGCAAGATGGGCAGCTCTTCCATGAGGGTGGTTGGACACTGGAATGAGGCTGAAGAAGTGGCAGGTTGTTCATCCATAGAGAGACATTCAAAACTCAACAGGGCTGAGCCCTGGGCCAGCTCTGGGCTCTCTCTGACTGGGATATTGAACTAGGTGACTTTGTGAGGTCCCCTTCAGCCTTAATTATTCTGCAATTCCAAAATGAGATTATATTAGTTCCTATGCACTACTACTGTTTAAACCAAAAATAATTATAAGGAAAATGGATAGCTGTCTTTCTGAGCTAGTTGTAACCTCAGTATTTTGAATTAAGTTCCAGCTTTCATTTGCTTCTGAGGGCCTTGATGTGGTGGTATTAGACCACCAGAAAAAGGATGTCTGCCTGTGAATGTACTTCCCTTCCTTAACTTGCAATCCCCACTGGGGAAAAAAGCTCAAAGGGAATTCTCTATTCCTTTGTTTCATTGCTGCATTTGCCAAGTACCATCTCTTGCCTTCTGTTTGGTGACTTTTAGTGTCTGTCTTTAACAGGTGTGACAGATTTTCTCTTACTCCACTCCTTAGGATCTTTCATAGATTTTCTCTTTTGCTCTCTTTCTTTATGGAAGAGAGACAGCAGTTGTCCCTTCCTCTGCATCTGACTGTGTTCCTTTTTTCCTTCCTTTTCCCATTGTCAGTATTTATCCTGTCTTGCCACCTTCCTGCTTCTGTTCACTTTTCTGGCTGGAGACAAATGAGTGTGTTCACATGTACCTGAAGGATGGACATAAATGGAATATTTAGGTGACAGGGATGTTGCTGTCTGCAGTCAGTTCTGTAGACAGAGGTAATCTGCTCTAGTTCACAGCCCTACTGATGTGTGTTCAGTACTGCATTTGCAGTATTTTGGTCTCCTTTCTAGTTCCTTCCAAAGTCAACAGCTTTCAGTTCATTGAGCAATGTGCCAGTTGAACCAGGTACAGAGAAGTTTCTAAAGATACTGTTTTCATGATAGATTTGTATGTTTAATGGGATTTCTTTCCTGGACTGATACACTCTTCACTTTGTGTAGGGCATTGGCTGTGTGGCCTCACAGTTGCTGTTACTAGTAATGCATGCTTAACTTTGTGACTGGAAACTAAACTGATGAAAGCAATTCCATTTTTAGCATCCTGGTAGTGGAAAATATAGCTATAGGTATATTAAAGTGTTAGTAGTAGTAGTATATTTTGGTTAGTAGCATAAGGTATGGTTTAGTTCTAATTTTTTTTACCAAACAAATTTAATAGCAAGTATGAAATGGGGTGAGTTTAAAAAATTATGTTTCTAGCAAATCTTTGATGCAAAAGAAACAGATGTAGTTTGTCTATATACATTATTGCAAGTATTATATGGAACCTTGGTGTAAAAGGGACATTTTTCAATCATGGTGTGAAGGTTTTTCAGCTAGTCTCTCAGTTATGTCTCAAAACTTTGTACTTCACATGGTTTTAGTAACTGTTAACAGTTAAAGCAGGTAGTAATACTTGTTTTCAGGTGAAGATTTTATTTCATGTATCTGTTGTATGTAGTACAATAAGAGGCTTATTGTGTCATTTTGCATCTGGGAGTACAGCAATTATATTTTAGGGTGAACAGAAATAGTGATGGACAAGATGTCAGAAAGGTGAGAGCTTTGAAACTGCCTTCTGCTATCAGAAATGTGCATCCAGTTCAGTTTGAATTCTATTTAACTTTACAGCTACAGCATTATAGTTACAGCATTGCAATACTGAAATCTTTGCATCAGTGTCCGTCCTGTTTGACTGGCAGAAGTAATTCTAAAATCAAACTCTTTATTGCAATCAATAAAGCTTGTTCTCATGGCTAAAATAACATCTCCAGTTTCTGAACTTTTCAGAGTAGTTCAGAAATAATAATTAAAAACAAAAGAAAGGCAACATGTATGTATTTGAAATAGTGATAATGTTATTATTTTGTCTTTATATTCCTTTATGTCCTTCACTAGATGTCACTAGTAGATTTGGGAAAGAAACTTTTAGAAGCTGCACGAGCAGGTCAAGATGATGAAGTTCGCATTTTGATGGCAAATGGAGCACCTTTTACCACAGACTGGGTAATGAAAACTTTTGCAGTGGAGAAAGTAAATCATCTTACTTTTCTCCCCTGAAGAAAGAAATACGATTCTTAAAATTTAGCATTTATATTATGGTTCTTCTTGGAATTCTGCAATCACATCATCTAATGTTTAATTCAGAATTAAAATTGTCTCTTTCTTTATATGAGCTCCTACTGATTTTAGTAACAGACTGTGAATGAGCTCATTCTGGTGACTTTCAAGATGAGCTTTGGAATGGTTAATGGGGAAAAGCAGCAATCATCCTCCTAGTTATTGTGTTTATGCATTTAGTGTGGTAAGAGGTCTGAATTATGAAATAGTCCTAACTACCTATATGTGCAGCTGAGAGTTCTCTGATATAGGAGTACTGAGTTGTCTTTTGAAGCTGCTGATTTTTGAATAGGTTGTGGAGAGAGGTCAGGTACCCAAAATTCCTAGGGCATTTACAAGCTTTTAAGAGCCTTAATCTGCTTAGTGACCTAACTTTCAATTTAACTCTGTTTTGAGCAGGAGATTGAACTTAATTGACTTCTAAAGGTCCCTATTGACCAACACTAAAAATGGGGTTAGGCCCTTTGAAATGTTACATGTCAAAAAGACAGAAAAAACAGAATAAAAAGAAAGCAACAACAAACTTCCCTCCCCCATTCATATTTTGTAAAAGCCCCTACAGCTTCTCTCCTTGAGACTGCAAGGGAAAATGCTTTTGAAGTGGTGGCTTGACACCTGGGTTTGGTAGCTTCAGAGTGAAAAGAAATGTTTCATACTGATATCTGTTAGATCTGCATGTTCTGTGTTCCATCACAGCTGGGAACATCTCCACTTCATCTAGCAGCACAGTATGGACACTACTCCACCACAGAGGTGTTGCTGCGAGCAGGGGTGAGCCGGGATGCCAGAACCAAAGTGGACAGGACTCCATTGCATATGGCAGCATCAGAAGGCCATGCCAGCATAGTAGAAGTGTTACTTAAGGTAGGAAGTGCTGAAACAAGTCTGAAATGGGGTTATTGCAATGGTTTATGATCAGATATTTGCAAGTTGCTTTTAGTCATGAAGTAGTTAAAGTAGTAGTATATGAGTAGTTAAACTGTGGGTATTGGGAGCTTTGTTTTCCATTGAATTGTTATTTATTTTACATTAAAATCATCATGATTTCAGGTGAGTTATTTACTGCTGTTTCAAAGTAAGAATACTCCCTAATTTGATATTGTGTTTAGTAATAGATTTTAGAAGTAAGATGTGCTTTAGGAATATGTAATCCTTTTGAAGTAGACAATGTATTTGGTAGATGGAGTGGATTACCTTTAATAAATGTATAAATGTAAGATAACAGGGCATTCCTCATAGAGAAGACAATTTTGTGCTTCATTCTGTGACCAGCATTATTTAATGCAGGTATTTCTAATAACACAATTTATGCAATGATCTTGTTTGTAGCATGGTGCTGATGTCAATGCAAAGGACATGCTCAAAATGACTGCACTTCACTGGGCTACTGAGCATCACCACCAAGAAGTTGTGGAACTCTTGATAAAGTATGGAGCAGATGTTCATGCTCAGAGTAAATTTTGCAAAACAGCATTAGATATTGCAGTAGACAATGGAAATGAAGACATTGCAGAAATATTACAGGTAAATTGTACTTCCTCATGTTAAGGGAACTTACAGCAAAGTACTTGATTACACATATCATAAACTAAGCTTTTACTGTAGCAGCTGTGACACCATATATTGATAATGCTACATTCCAATCTAGTTCATTACATGAAATGAGATTTATGTTAGTAAACATTAATTGGTCAAAGAATATTTTCACCACCTACAAAGTCAGGGATAAGTATTCTTTGTTTTCTTAAATTTGAGGGATATAAGATACAGAGGTAGGTGGGCTCTTCACAATTGAGGTGTAAAAAAATAACTCCCTTCTCTGACAGTATATTTTGATTATCCCCTAGTATTCAGTTAGCTTCATGTATGAATATTAATTTCCTAACAGTTGGAGTTCCGACAGGAGAGAAGAGATGCCAATTTTTCCAGAATTAGAAAAGCTAAGATTGAGTTGTTGGAGAATTGATTATAATAGATAATTCCATGGAAATGTGTGCTCACTGTTCAGTGGTGTTGTTAAAGGCAAATTAAGTGATAAGTCTTATTGAGAAAAGAATGCAAAGCAAATGAAAAATATCATCATGCCACTGTATAAATCTGTAGTCTCCCTGTGTCTTTAAATGTCTGAACTTCTGGTAGGTTTCTTTAGCCTCCTCCTGATTGCAGAAAGGCTGTAGTAAACAGAAGTTAATTTATAGCAAGAGAAAAAGACTGCTCTGTATATTTCATGGCAATTGCAAAGCTGTCAGAGGAGCTTTTCATGACTGCCCCAGCAATCTTGGTTCTTTAGACTTCTCTTTCAGATAAGTGAGCTTGCATATCTGCAAAAAGGCCTTGTCCTCTTTGTTTACCATACCTGGTAGGGAGAAGCAGTGGTGTGTTGTTTAACTCTTTCACTCCAACAGACTTTCTGCCTTCAGATTTCACCAAAAAAATAAGTTTCTTATGTACTTGGAGATAGGACAAGATGCATGTGTATTGCATGGGTATAATGCAGGAGTTCCCCCTTGTCTGTGTGAAGTGTGCAAGAATTCCAGCTCTTACACAGGGTCAGCAGCTCCCTTGTAGCTGCAGTGGGGATGATGTTGTTGCCTTTGTGTCCCAGATTGCAATGCAGAACCAAATCAACACGAACCCCGAGAGCCCGGACACTGTGACGATACACGCGGCCACACCGCAGTTCATCATCGGACCTGGAGGGGTGGTGAACCTAACAGGTCTGGTATCCTCTGCAAATACATCCTATGCAGCAGGTATTTAGATGCCTAAAGGGTAGCTTCTGGGATTTTATTGTATTTTCACTGATTTTCACCATTTAATTAAAAGGTTTGAGGAAGAAGAGTGTTAAAAAGAGTTACTGTATTCCTCATCAGTGTTTTTTGTGTGTTGTAAATATGTACATAACTAAAACAACAATCTTCACAGACATAAATTGTCACAAGTTCTATTTGCTTAAAAAACTTCAAAATAGCACTTTGGTTCAGCAGAGTGCTGCTGAAAATGGAGTGTGTGCTAGAAGTTTCAGTGCAATAAAAATAGAAAAAAGGACTTCACTGGTTTTAAATTTATCAGCTAATTCTTTTTCATCCTTCTAGATGAAACAGGAGTGTCTGCTGTACAGTTTGGAAATTCATCAACATCAGTATTAGCTACGTTGGCAGCTTTAGCAGAAGCATCAGCTCCACTGTCTAATTCTTCAGAAACACCAGGTTAGAAAGCTAAGTCATTTTAACTAATTTAATAAATTTAATGTACATAATTTCAAGTTTCCTTTAGCACATGAAGAAGTGTGGTAAGTAATGATTCTATGGGTATAGATATGGAAGGAGAGCAAGGAAGGAATAATAACCATATTTATGGGGCTATTTTTATGTAGAGTAGCTTCTTTTTAGACAAAATCTTCCCTTTCTTTCAAGGTTTGAAGAAGTTCTAGCAATGTTTCCTTCCAGAACTAAAACCCAACACTGAGTCTGACACTGAAAGATCAAAGATGTTTGCCACAGCACCTAGTGCTGGCACTTGCAATTTGGACTTTTTTTTGACAGTCGTCTTTCTTACTGCTGAGCCTGTACTTGGAAGCCAAATCAAGTTCAATACAGCACCACTTATTCATGTGGGAGTTGCTGTTTTGGTTTCCTGAATAAACACTCAGTGAATATTTAAGCAGTGATACAGGACAGTAATCTCTAAACATAAAGATCTTGAGAAGACAATGCCTGCAGTCATTATTTCAACTACAGAGTGATTTTTCTGTGTATGTTATATTGTAATTAACTTAAAAGATGAAAG
Source organism: Cisticola juncidis (assembly GCA_013400215.1). NCBI lineage: Eukaryota > Metazoa > Chordata > Aves > Passeriformes > Cisticolidae > Cisticola > Cisticola juncidis. The sequence continues at coordinate 558,188 of VXBR01002039.1, read as the reverse complement.
CTTCAGAGTTTTATCTACCTTCTGTCATCTTGAACATCACAACACGGTCTATAGGGTTTTAATTTCATCTCTGTAGATAGAGAGCACTCTAATGTCTGTTATTTAAATCAAAGGCTTTGCTTTTACCCTGATAAATTGAAAATAAAGTACAGAGCTAGTGTTCTTGAATTTCCTTGATTGTGCTAGCAGTGATGTTCCTCTTTGTCTCAGCACCTTGTTGTTTTAAAAAAGGAAGGATGGTAGCACAATACCCCATTTGCAGCATACAGTGCAAGCTGGGGTATGTGCTGTAGTTCTGAATGCAGGCTTTCCTTGTCCTACCTTCCTTTGTAGAAGTGATACAGAACTGTGAGAGTTCACTGCTTTTACTCATTATTGAATCGTGAATTTGAAATGGATAGTTGAGCTGGAATTATTCACTTTTACCTATGAAATTATATACGTACAAGGTTTGTTTTACTTCTTAAGCTTTATCTTTCAAAGGTGTAAAAATGTCAGCTTGAAGAACTTTTCCTTTAGTCTTGTTCCATGCTTTGTATAAGAAATAAAGTCGTTGTGTTTGAAGTACTCGTGGAGTACAGACAAATATTTTAAGATTCTCTCAGGGTCCTTTAGTCTGTTATCATGTTGAAGACCATTACATTAAGTAGAGAAATCTGGGCTGGGTCCTGAGGTACAGTGCCAAGGCATTGGTTGAGAAGTAGCTTTAAGGTAGTATTTTAAGTTTATTGGTTTTTTTATTCTGCTATTAGTATAACTTTAACTTGTGTACAATGCAGAAGTTCCTTGTGTTCTTAAAAGAAGCTCCTGTTCTTGCTGAACTGTTAACACTGAACCCAAAGCGTCAATTTTGAGTGTGGTATATCAATATTATATTGAGCAGGGATGGTATTGCATGTATTGTCAAAATGTGAGTGCTTTATGTTGGCCTGATGAAAGGCTCTATTTAAAATATAATACATAGAACAGTGTTCATCAGGGGGTCAGGTTTTGAAAGCCATGGAAGAGACTGTTTCTCAGTGGTACCGAAATGCGCTTGAAATCATAAAAGCTTCATTTATAAATTGACTGAATTCCTTTACTACTGTGTTGCTAGTTGTGGCCACAGAAGAAGTTGTGACTGCAGAGTCTGTGGATGGGGCCATTCAGCAGGTGGTCAGCTCTGGAGGCCAGCAGGTTATTACCATAGTGACAGATGGCATTCAGCTGGGTAACCTGCATTCCATTCCAACCAGCGGCATAGGCCAGCCCATCATTGTGACCATGCCAGATGGGCAGCAAGGTGAGTGCACACTGCATGATTCCAGCTTGGGGAACTGTTCTAGCTGCTGTAATAGTAATGACTTGATAGGTGCAAATAGCTTGGACCATTTTGTGTGCATCTGTGAATTCTTATATTAGAGAAGGCTGAGACACAAGACTGCAGTTCAGTGGGTTAACATGTCAGCTGAGCCTCTGCTTTAGGAGAGAGAATAGAAGAGTTACTAAACTGTGGAGGAGACAGGATGTTTAAAAGTGATAACTACTTGCTTTGCCTTCAGTAAGTTGGATTTTTGCAAACTCGTTTCAAAAACTAGAAGATGAAGTAAAACAAAAACCTCCTTCTAATTCTTACGCTGTTGCTTTGCTGGAAGTACTGTGGGGAGGTGAGGCTTGGATTTAGAAATGTGATGCATGAAGCAATCTGTGCAAGTCCCGTGGAGTGTCAGTGCACTGACACACTGACCTGACAAATGATCAGGTCTCACATGCCTGAAGTTTTAGAGCAGCACTGACAGAACTAGTGAAACCAGAGTGATGCAACATTTTTTTGGGGTCATATATACTTTATAGAAGTTCCTAATGTGATAAATCCTACTTTGTGATGTGTATGCTTTGGGTGGTTTCTTTTAAAGATGCTCTGCCACTACTTAGATAGAAATGATCCCTTCTCTGGTTTCTTTGTGAGGACTCCCAGTGTGAAGCTTGAGGAGTTGTACACAGGAGACATTATTTGGTTCATGGTCTGCCTGAACTAGTACACCTTGTTATCATTTTGAGTGAGTGGGTGTAGATAGTAACTGAGGTGACAGTCACATTTGTCAGGTGGCTGCATGAGGAATTAGAATATGCTTTACTGAGAACCCTGTTTTTCTTACTCATGGCTAATAACTACTGGATTTTTAGCTTACTTAAGGTGTGTTAATCAAAACAAAAGCAAGATTTGTATTTTGTATTTGTTTAAAAAATGTTATATAAATGGTCGGCTACAGGAGTTAGAGTTGATAGACTGGTGACTCTGCTGCAGTTCTCTGCCATGTCTACTCTGTGAAAGATGGCAGTGATATTCCAGAGCTAATTACTGTAGACCTCAACCATGAAGAATTTTAAAGTTCTTTAGCAGCATACAAGCAACTACAGTTTTTAGTAGATTTTCACTAAGCTTATCGTGTATTTCGTTATCTAGATGTTTTCACAAGGAAAAGTATCTGTATCTTTTGCTGTTAATAAAATTACTTAAATAATACAAGTTTTATATTGTGCAAATATTGTTCAGAGTAAATGTATTTACATGAACAAATTCATTTTCAGTATTAACAGTCCCAGCAACAGACATTGCTGAAGAAACTGTGATCAGTGAAGAACCGCCAGTGAAGAGACAGTGCATTGAGATTGTTGAAAATCGTGTGGAGTCTGCAGAAATAGAAGTAAGGAGTATATTACATGATCTGTGTTGAACAGTGTTCAGGACTGAGTATCTGGTTGTGGTTTTTGTATTGTTCAGGAGGTTAATTTCTGTGTTACCACAGAATGAAGCGTGTGAAACATTTAACTTGTTCAGTCTCTCCTGTAACTAAAGATGAAATTCATCTTTGACAAAGTTGTTGTAAAAAGAAAATAGGAGGGCTGCTTGCATGATCCTATGGTCATGCATGTAAAAGTGACACTTGTTTAAGTATATGAGAACATTTTTTTGTTTTTTTCCTTCAAGATCAGTAGCTGTTTTTTAAAACTGGGTGCTGATACGTTATCGAGTGACTTGACTCTTTCCACTAGGAGTGAATGAGAGCAGTGTACCCTCATCTTTCTGTTACAGCCACATGATTCATGATTGTGGGATGATTTTTTGCAAAGTTTCCTTTCCATTCATGGTATCTAGATAACTGCCGATGGAAGTGTGAAACAGTAAGATTCTGTGTTTGTTAATTTTTATCTGTGTGGTGTCCCCCACCTTTTTTTTTTTAAATTCCAAAGCAGTTTATTATTACACAACTTTGCACCACTGTTTTTTTAAAAACTATACTGCAAAAGACTTAAAAATGTTGAGAGCCGGTTTCCTTTTTATATGACAAATGGATGTAGCTGTTCAGTTTAAAATTGTAGCTTTTTTCATGCTATCCACAAAAGTTCAACCATCTCATTCCTTTTTCTGTTACTTTTAACTGTGCTGACCAGTTTGGTTCAAAAGTTTATGAAAATTGCTGTCTGCTTTGACTAGACTGTAAGTTCTCATGTTGTCAGCTCCATGATACTTCATTTATCAAAGGTTGTATTCTCCAACTTTTGTTCATGTTATCAAATTGTGCCTAATTGAATACCTTTTGTTATACAGTATGTGCTATATGTTATCCATGTCTAATAACAATAATTACCACCTCTCATCATTTGCTTTTCGTGTCCCTAAGTTGTTGCGTCAAATACTTTTGGCCTTTGCAGCTTTGTGGTCATTACAGATTATCCTGACAGTTGAAATTTTCTTGCTGCATTTTTTAAAGTGTATGACTGTTACAATAAAAGCATTTCTTTTGTTCACACTTTTAAAAATCTGCCTGAATTATTCATAAAGGAAATTACATTTCCTTAAGTATCTTATTGATTCTTTTTAATGAATTTTAAAAAAAAAAATCCAGATTGGTTAAGGGATAAATTGACATGTTCCTAATTACAGATAATTGGTATAACAATACCAATAATTCTTTCAAGGGGATTACCAGTTTTATGTATATATATTAAACATATTTCTCAAATATTGAAAGAAGTTGGTTTAGATGAGTTACTCGGTCTGTTACTTTTAAGTGGAAGTTTTGATGACTTTCTTGTCCCTGCCTGTACCACTGGAAGTGCACATGCACCTCTGCCACTGTGTGAGGGCCAGTTGACTTTAGGGGCCTTGTTGTGGTTCACAGGGGTAGGGTGCTACCTTACCTTGGCAGCAGTGGCATTAAAGAACTGCACACAAATTTGGTTCACTTCAAATTTCTTCATCACAGACTGTGCTACATATTTGAATTTGGAGAGAATAGGACCTCTTCCCTCATTAAAATATTTAAAAAATATTTTAGAATGTGGAAATACAGAAAACATTTATTGTTTTCTTTGGCTCATGTTAATTCATTATAAAGAGTTGATTCTAGGCTGAATACTTTCTTCAGCTGTTTTAAGTTCATAGTGTGTGAACAGTTCACTGTAGTTGGAAAGTTTTTGTAGTTGAAAATCCTCCCATCCACATGAGGTGACAAACTTTCCTGTGCAAGTATTGTGGAACAACTAAAGCTGTAGTGGTGTCTTTAAATTTTCTATTCTGGGTCTGTTAAAACATTTCAGCTCGTTTTGAAGAGTGACAGTAGTTTTCCTAAGCAGTTTGATATTTTAAACATGGGATGGCAGCAAAAAATCCCTGTCACACAGATACTCTGTTTTTCATTTTCATGCATAATTCATTAACATATAGTGATCTTTATTTTCATTCTTTAATTTGACTGTTTCTCCCATGTTGCATGTTTGAAAGGTAACACATATTTGGACCAGGACAATCATTTGATTAGACTAAAAAAAAATCATAATTGTAAACTAATTATATTCATGGATTCATATCCTCTGTCTTTGTGTTGTTTTTTGTGGTTGGTTATTTTAGATATTCCTATTGTCAGTGGAAAGTTACACGTAATGAAGAAAATTCCCTGTAGAATGGAAGATCTCTGTAGAGCACTGAGCATCCTCTAGTTTGATTTTTATCTGGGTGGGTGATACAAAAAGACTTCAGATCTCTAGAACACTTCTGGTTGTGTTCTAAAGAATGTCCCAAGAACACTTTTTTGGTTTGATTAAATTGGTAGATGAGATACAGTCCTCGCTGTTGTAGCTGACAGAGTTAGAGAACCAGTTTTGACCACTGAGTCCACAGTACATGTGTTGCTCCTCCAGAAGCATTGGGTTCTTCCCACTGCCTACTCACACAGAAAAGTTGTCTTCATCCCCTTAACTCCTTCTGGCTGTTGGGACTGTGACAGTCTAAAAACTACCTCTGTTAGCTGCTGGACTTATTACATGCTTTGAATTGCTAGTGTGTCTAGTAGATACTAGTTTTATCTTCTGGCCATGCCATGGTGACTTGGGGTTTTTCCTGTTTTTTTTCTTACCCTTTCCTTAATGTGCTGTACTACTTTTGGGTACATAGCTCTAGTTCTCTCTTCTGTGGGAAACACTCTTAAAATGTTCAAGGACCTCCCCACCTACAAATGTTTGCTGTGTGCCCACTCCACAGCAGTGATTCCATCCCCAAATGTTTGCACACATTCCATAGCAGCGATAGCCCTTTGCTGTTTGTAATGCTCCACAGGACTTCTTGCCAGTGAAATACCAGTGGTTCTTATTTCTTTGCAGGCCATTAGATAGAGCAGCTTTGCTTCTTGACAGGTTTTTGATGGTTTTTATGAGTTCATGGGATAGATAATGCCCAGCTCCATACCTCCCAGCCCTTAAAAAAGAAAGGCTGCTTTCTGCATATGGAAGGGTCAACTGTTTTGACTAATTCCCTGGGAACTGTCTCGTAGCTCTGTTTGCCAAGGCTCTAATCCATGAAGCTGTTGGTCCCCTCATACTACAGAGATAACTTTTGGAAATAGCAGTACATTTTGGCTGGGATGGTGCTGGAGGATCATTGGTGTGTCTCAGATTGTCTGAGGTGGAGGTTCTGCTGTTCATCTGCTAGTTGCTACATGGGCTGACCATCCATAAAGTTGCCTTAAAATCAGAATCCAAATTTTCAGAGGTGGAAGCTGAACTTCCTTTCCAAATAAGTAAGCAAAATCAGATGATCTCTCATTTTATTAGTATGTGCTCCAAGTGAAGCAAAGCCTAGCATGCTGCCTTCAGCTCTTAAAGCTCCTTGGAAAATCAAGTTGCACTTATTGGAGTTTGTTCTGTGTTCTAGCTAGTCTTTGTGTAGCCTGTTAATAACATTTCCTTCACCTGTTGTTTTTGCTGTTCAGGTGCTGCTGTTAGCAATGATCTGACCACCTCTGTCGTATTTCAGCACATTCAGCTGACATGTGACTGCTAAATGTGACTGTGACAAGTACTGAGAACAGTAGCAAGTAGAAGGGAGGCAGAGTATTTTGTATTTTTCTGACCATGAAAATATGTGAGTGCATCAAAGATGAAGAATAGGGATGCTCTTATGGGAGTGTGGTGGGCTGAAACTTCTAACAATTGTTAGAGGTATTAAATGGGAATGTGATAGTGAACTGCTGGGATGGGAACATGGTGAAAAGACAACTTTTTCCCACTGGACTTCAGTTTTTTGAGAAGTCATTTTTCTAGGAGATAGCTCGTTTCTCTGGCAACCTTCCTTACTCTTCCTACTTTACTACAGTGGAAAGAATGATTTTAAATCCAATACTACCTTAGTCATAAAAGTATGGTGCACTTCAATGAAATGGTATTTGATTGAATATTTGATCAAAACAAAACTATTTCCCCAGCAAATTGCTTTTTCAAGGGCTCAGAGCAACATCAGACAAATGACAGTACCTCCATCACTGGAGATGGAAATGCATTCTCCTTAGTTCCTGAGGCAGCTTCAGAGGAAGTGGTATTTCCCATATAATTTTGCTTGGAAACCATTTTACATCCACCCCCAACAAACTTGTATGCAGGATTTCTGCAGTTACTTAAGGATTTCTTTACTAGCTGCTTTTAAAAGGAAAAAAAAGGTTATCTGGCTAATTGCCTGTTAATTCATTAAAGAGATGGTGTCCTAATCAGACCTCTGGATTGCAGAGTACCAATCCCTGTTTAGAAAGAAGCAGGTTTGTGCTTTGGTCAGAGGGCACCTGACACTCTCCAGTGCAGATGGCTGATAGGCAAGTTTGTCATTTTTACTGTTGGATTAGAAGTACAACAGCAAGGGACAAGCCTGTTTGATTGAATAACTGGAGAAATGTTAATGTATTCTGTTAGTATTTAATTACCACACTTCCACCTTTTCCATGTAGCTCTTTTTTGGAAGACTTGCACAGTCTGATTTGCACAGCAGCATCCATACAGGTTTGCCCCCAAGTAAGAACTGAACAGCTTCTCCATGATACCCTAACACTTGAACTGCATGTAAAGGAAAAGTATTTGCCGTTTTAGCTTGTGTTTGATACTTATTTGACAAAATATTGCTGGTTCTGTTTCTACTAGGAAAGAGAAACTCTTCAGAAACAGCTGGATGAGGCAAACAGAGAAGCACAAAAATATCGTCAGCAGCTTCTAAAGAAGGAACAAGAAGCAGAGGCCTATCGGCAGAAGCTAGAGGCCATGAACCGCCTCCAGACTAATAAGGAAGCTGTTTAATAAAAAATGAACACACTGCAAAACCTGTTACTTTCAAAAAACCTGCAGTACAATCTTGAACTGTACACTATATAGGTACAGCCATGGGATTTCATGATAGAGAAGATGCTACAAGTTGATAACTGGACTTAAGCCGTGAGCTCTGATTAATTTCTTGTAACATAAAAACTCTGAATTTAGAAATTGTGAAAAGTATTTAAAATTAAATACTGTAAATAGTTGGTTTTTTTACAGTTTCAAAATGAGTTGATAAATCTTTTTGAAGGGATCCAGAAACACGAAAAGCCAATGTTTTTGTGAAATTTTTGATTTTAGTATGAATCTAACTTCTGAAAAACAGAACAGTTTTAAGGGTGATGTTGATTTAAGCTGACAATTTGAAATTTGATTATGTGACAAAATTAATTAACAGTTATTTCTACATGATAACAACTCAACTTCTCTGAATAAGACATTTCCAGGTGGAAATCTTTGTACAGCTTTAAGTAGTTGTCTCAGATTCTCTGAAAACCATTTTTGGGTTTTTTTTTATTTTAGGTGGTGAAATTTTTATATTTAATTTCAGATATATCCAAGTAGATTTACATGTATATGAAGCTAATATTTTTTAAACTTTTCAGTTTGTACATATGCTGCATGTTTTTATAATTTCTACACATACATCTTGCATAGGTATTTTTCAGCAAAGATGAGAAAAAATTATGAGAAAAATGTTTAGCCTATAGGTCATTTGAAGTAAGCTAGCAGCCAGTTTTGTTGTGGATGGTATATTTCTTGGAAGAATGTAATTTGTAATTAAGAAGAACAAAAAAGTATCCTAATTTACATATTAAGAGGCAAAATTTGGTAGTGGAGGCATTGAAACTTCATTTCATGTGTCTTACAATTTTCCTGTACAAACATTTCAAAGTTCAGTAATGAGTAGAAAAGAATGTCTCCACTGGAACACAAATAGTAGCTATTTTAGAATATCCCTATCCACCTCTTTTCCCCAATAGCCTTGAAATTACGTCAGTGATACATTTTTTTAATGAACTTTTGCATTTGAATTACACAATTGGACAAGTAATTTTTTTTATGTTGTAGTGATGCTCTTCCTACCCAGCATCATTGTTCCTCACTGTGATACTGTGTTTGTGTGTGTCTGTGCAGTGATCTATTATGCTTAAAATTTCTATGGCACGTTACATCTTCAGAGCATTGTTAAATCTTTTAAAGAACCCTTACTGCACTGCCTGAGGCAGGTGAGTGTTACTGTCTCAATTTTATAACTGGTTTAAGTGCAACATGAGGGAGTGTTAAATGACTGGCTTAACACCGTGTGAACCTGTGGTCACCTGGGGATGGATCTCAGGAGTTCCTGGCTTCTAGTCCTGTGCTTAGACTGAGCTGCCTTAAGATTGTTCAGTGCTGTGTTACATTAAATTTTGAACTACTGTGCAGATCCGTTTTTTGTAAGATAAAACTCTTTGTGCTTTGCTTTGTTGTTCCATGTTCACTGCTTTTATGGAATTGTTTATATAAACTTAAGCAAAAAGTCTGGTTTATCTATACTGTACACGGAAGAATTACCCTTAAAACTGTACTCTGGCCTACTTTTTCTATTTTACAATTAAATATCTTTTCCACATATATATAGTGTAGAATCAATTCATTTGGTTTGTGTTTGAATGAGAGGGTCAAGGCTGTTCTGTGTTAGGCATCTGGAAAAACATGAAAAAACTGTTTTGGGTATAGAATGGCCTTAAATGGTAGGAGGGAGGAATGGGGAAGGGATTGCATTGTGCTGTACAAAACTTTGTCAAACTGGTCAAAACTGACTTGGATTTATAGATTTGGCAGTTCAGAAAAATTCTAAATATCTTCATATTATTGTATGTTTGGTAAATTTGATTTTGATTGGCAAATTCAATCTAAAAATAATCAAAAAATAAAAATGGGAAATCTATGATGATGGGTTTTAGAAGAATTACTTTCAAGGACATCATCATGCCAGCACTAGGACTTGAAGCAAACCTTGTGCAGTGGTTCACTGGAAATTGCTCTATTTTAGGAATTTTTTCCATTATGTCATTAGCAGATTGAGGAACCAGTTAGCCAAGGGAAATGTGCTGCTTAGACATTGCTCCAATTAATTATTTTCTGATCAAAATAATGTTTTGTGTCCTCACGTCCCGCAAATTTAACAACAGTGTAATCTCTATGATTTCTTAATAATGATAAGAGTGGCAGTGTTTGAGTGGTGATAGTGGCAACGTTCACATCCAAGTGGAGAGTTTCCCACGGTTGTGACAGCAGATGCTGGCAGCAAACAATGAAATGAACCTTTTCTATTCACTGTGTTTCCTGTGAGCAAATATTCTATTTCTCACTGTCCATAACAAAACCCTTCTGAGTGCAGCGTAGCTATAACAAAACCTTATTTACCCTACCTGTAATCCATTATCAGCTATTTTATTTTAGTTCCAAAAAGGACCTGCTGTTTGTTCTCTTCTGCACAGAACAAGAGATCAACCCAATGAAACTGTCACCTTTCAGCTAAAGAGTAGGGTATATGTTACGGGAAATATTTATCATATAGTTTAGCTCTGAAAACATTGTTAAAAATACTCTTCCTTATTTGCTGTTCCAAATTAAAAACATAAACGTAGTTAGCTACCATCTGTTTCTTTGAACACATGTCCATATATATTAGCATATTAATCACTTGCAATGAGCTAAAATTAGAGTTTTTGAGAACTTTGGGCTCATTTTGAGTTGGTCTTGTGCTTGATGCCTGTCCCTCCTTAGCTTGTTCCCCTTTATGGGATCATTTTACCATACAGCCAAGAGATGTTCATAAATTCCTATTAAACATGTAGGCAGCTTACTTTTTTCCTAATGCTTCCAGAGCAATATGAGATAAAACAGATGAATATGCATATAGTAGTTTTTTGCACTTCTCTCAGTGCCTTTTTACAATTTGAGTTTTTTTAATTTCAGTACATTAATCTGATGTGTATGTGTCAGGGCATCTTTTCTCGTATCTATAAAACAGTTCCTTCCCCAGTATCTTGCAGCAGAAACTAGGAAAGGTTTCACACTGTTCTGTAGACAGTGTGCCCTGAGAACAATGTAAAAACTTCCTAGAACTGTGTGAGTGGTTGTGCTGCTTTAGAGTACCTGGGGCAGAGAATCAAAGCTGCCCTGGCAGCCTGTCCTGTGAGAGAACCAAACTGTGCCAGGTATCAGACACAGGGTCTGCCCAGCCTGGCATCCTGTGTCCAGCAGGGCCAGCCCCAAGCAGGAGCCGTGGGTATGGCAAAAATAGGCAAGGATATATTGTGTAGGAAATAATTTCTGATGCTTATTCCACAAATCCTACCTCTTTCTTTTCCCAGAGCTGCCTGGTGCAGTGTAGAGCAAGTGAAGATGGGTGAGGATTCAACTTTGAGTAGTGTCAAAAATTGTGCTGCCAGAGAGGGGTCAGGATGTGTTTTCAGGTCCTAAAACTGGAATAAGAGGCAATCTATAAGGCTGTTCTTTCAAACTGAGAACAGTCCAGGTGGAAGACTTGGAAGAATTCTGGAGAGACAAGACTAAATCCACTGTTTATGCATGTCATAAGGGAGAAAAGAAATCACAGTGAGGGAAAGGTGCATTTTCCCAGCTCACAGGTCTAGGGTGATATCCATGGAGGAACATCACCCTACTTAGTGTAACCTGCTCTGATCTGCAAGGCAGGAATCCTCAAAGAGGATCATTGCTGCTTGATACAGTTCTAGAAATGGAAATAGCTGAAGCCTTTCCTTCCAGCAGCATGGGACTGACAGTATAAGGACTGATCATTTGTGGGGATGTAGGTGTACTCTTTTTTTGGGGGGGGAAAAAAAATAGTTTGCAAAACAATTCTTAGGAAAAGTCCCTGTCTCCCATGTCACATCTGTTCTGTGCTGGTACCAGTTTTAATGGCTACTGCTAGCACGGTAGCTGGGTGTGCTGGCATAACATCTGCTAGCTTTTATTTGGTTTGAAAGCTCTTGAGCTTTTCTCTCCCACAAGTCTCATGGTAATGTGCTTTATATTCATGGCATGAATTACTGTGAGACTTCTGAAAGGTTGATAGAAAATGGGAAAGTGCAGGGGCAGCTCCTCTTAGTGATACACTATCTTACACATCAAAAGAGCACAGATGAGAACATGAGAGATTGTCCAAACCCTCAGTTGGGAGGAGTTAGATAAACACTCACCAATAACCTGCCTTTTAAACCTTTTCCAGAATGTGTGAGTCTGAGAGATAAAGGGAGCTATAAAGGGGGAAGCAGCTGGCAAGGCACCAGACCAAAGTGACCACAGCTCCCAGGAGGTTGTGGCCCAGGTCTGAGGAGGTGCATCCCTGAGGAGTCAGGATGGAGCCCGAGGAGTACCGACAGAGAGGTGAGTGATCCATGCAAATGGGTAACATTTGCTCATGGAGATAACTGTTGTAGGGCTGTGAGTGATACCCAAAATTAGGATGGGTATTTATTTTTGTGCTTGTCCTTGAGACTTGGATCTGCTGAGACTGAGGCAAAAATGTGTCCCAGGGTTGAGTTTAAATTAATGGATTTGGAGTCTGGGTAACTTAGCTTTTTTGGTCCTACATCTGAGATGCTGTGGGAAAGCTGCAAAACTGTAATTCTGAATAAACTTGTGCTAAGGGGTTATGCACAGTGGCTCTTCTCTGGCTGACACCCAGAGACTGCAGTGGTACTTGGACAGTTCTGGAAACAGAGAGCCAACTTTGGTACCAGGTCTGCAGGAAATTGCCTTAAAAAGGGGAGGAAAGGTGTGGAGCTGTGCAGCTGATTTCAGAGGATGCAAAAGGGGCTTTGCTGTAATGACAAGGAAGTGTAGGACATTATGAAAATTTAATTCCTGTGAAATGCAGTTTCACTTAATTTGTAGGCAAGAAAGTCTAACCTTTCAGTAACCAAACAAACTGAACTTGTGCCATGATTGTGTTTTAAAGGTACATTTGGACTATTCAATGATGACACTGAAAAAAACCTGTGAACCTGTTTTAGAACATTATTAAATGGGACAAGTAGGGTGTAGGAGGGAGGAGCTGGGAGCAGTATTCCAATGCCATTGGAGTCTCTCTCCAATGCTAAGGACAGATTGTGTGGAGTGCTGGTACTGCTAGTTAGTGTTTCCATGACTGAAAACTCTGGTTTGCCTCTTCCAGGGAAAGAGATGGTGGATTACATTTGCCAGTACCTGAGCAATGTGAGAGAGAGACGGGTGACTCCTGATGTGCAGCCAGGTTACATGAGAGCCCAGCTGCCAGACTCTGCCCCCATGGACCCAGACAGCTGGGACAGCATCTTTGGAGACATAGAGAAGATTATTATGCCAGGGGTAAGAAATACAGTATAATCATGACAGGAAAAAGCCATTACTACCTGGGGTGAACACTAAATCCTGGGAGTGCACAGGTTCTGCAGAATGTTGTTCTAAATAAGTAATGTACTCAAAAATCTGGCACAAATCTTGTAAAATGTTGTGTTCCTAACTGTAATTTTAGGGGTTAGATTGTGAGTGTATTTTTAAACTACTTTGTATATAGCTCATATTTGCTTATAGGTAAAATTCACCAGTATGAGAAAATAATTAACATCGTAATGTCTCTGCCTGCTGAACCATTTAATCTTAATTTCAGATTTGTGGAAACTCAGCACAGCAAGGGGAAACAACTCTTGCCCAGCTGCCCAGCTTCATGTACATACAAGGCTTGTCTCCTGTGCTTTGAATGTAAAAGTTTACCTCCTCTTGTACATAAATACTGCAGATTCTGCTAAGGAAATTCATATTACCAAATTGCATGTTCTATGTAAGAAGCTTTTTCAAAGTCTGTTCTCAATTTTTTTAATAGATGTTTGCAGGAACTTGATCTGATGTAGGGGAGACAATCAGTTTACATGTACTTATGCTGGTGTCCCCCACATAAGATCCTTCACGTGTAAAGAAGGGTTTATATAGTTGAAAATTGCTGTATGGAGCTAAAGACAAGTCGTTGTTTGACAAAACGAGCAACTTTGTTGCAAGGATTCCCTTTATAAAGATAAATAATTTGATGAATCTTTCTGACTATGGTCTTTCAAACATGCCACAATGCTCTTTCCTGTTCAGAATCTTTTTCTGCCTGTTCAATTCAGATAAATGCTTTTGCTGTTACTTGCAATTTATCTATTAATAATGCAGTGTTATCATCTGCTAGTGCTGCTCCCCTGTTGATATTATCTTTGCAGTTCTCTGCCAGCAGCAGCTGCAAAGTTGAATGTATTATGTTGCTGTAATCTTTTCTCTCTCTCTTTAAACAGGAACTAATCACTATATCTTATGCAAAGTTTTGTGACATTTTCACATTTCTACATCATTCTGTTCTAGGTAGTCCACTGGCAAAGTCCACACATGCATGCCTACTTTCCAGCTCTAACTTCCTGGCCTTCACTCCTTGGAGATATGTTGGCTGATGCAATTAACTGCTTGGGATTCACATGGGTAAATTTTTGGGGGCTATTTTAGACATTCCTCTCCTGTGTGTAATATGCAAGAGCAGGTCATTCATTCTTTCTTGTTCTCTGAGTCAGTACAATTATTTGTTTTAACCAACTGCATGTTGTTGCATAAATGAAAATTGTCACTTATTAAAAAATCCAAAACATATAAGAACAAGCATTACCTAGTATTAAGAGGTGAATGAAGAAAATAAACTAGAAATGTGTTTTCAGATTCTTTGCATATCCCACTGTGAGCATTGTTCCTTGTCATGTAGTGTCAGTGCCAAGACTGTTACACAAGCAGTGTAAGCAATAGAGCAGCCACCATCCATGACTGCAGACTAGATTGGGCTCCATTCCAGTTCTCCTGCTCCTTTGGGAGAACACACTTCCTATTTTTCCTCTTCTGAAAGTAATTGTTTGATTGCCTGGGCCAGAGTATCTGCACATTTTGTATCTTCCTGCAGCAGCTACAGACCACTGCTTGCTTATGATTCTGCACACTGCAGAAATTTCTGAAGCCAGAGTTTTCCCTAGTGCCAAAGTTGCCCAGATTTTTGGATGTGTGACTGTGTAAGAAAGCAGAAGCTCACAAACCTGTAAGAAATTGGTGGGTGTGGTCTCCATGTAGCTGTATCAGATTAGCTCGTGTCCTCTCTCAGCTCTCAGTCGGACGAGGGATCAGTGCCCAGGGTGAATTACAGCCTGATTCTCCTTTTTAAACTTTTTCTAGGCCTCCAGCCCAGCCTGTACAGAACTGGAAATGAATGTGATGGATTGGTTGGCTAAAATGCTGGGCCTTCCAGACAAATTCCTGCACCACCATCCTGACAGTGTGGGTGGAGGAGTATTACAGGTACGGGAGATTTGAGATGGCCTCATCAACATTTTGTTTTCAAGTGAATTTCTCTCTGGGTGATAGTTTTTTTCCTAGAGACAAAACCAACAGAATTTTCTATATGGGTCTGAATCCCAATTTGGCATTATTTTCCCAAATTTTAGTATTAAATATGGAATATTATAGAATAGAAACAGCTAATGCTTTTAGTGCTGTGTTGTGGACAAACAGCAGGTATTCTTGTGGTCTTTTAAGGATAAATGAGTCAGATTTCATTTCTTTAATCTGTTTTACATCACCAAATTTTGCTCTAAAGTGATACTTAGATAATTGGAAAAGGAATCCTTGTCACTATCCTTTTGCCATAGTCCTTAGCCACACAAGAAATTATTTTCCTTTTTCTCATGTTTGGTTTTTGTTCTGAGAGGTGCAAGATCAAGGCCTGAGCTGTAACCTCCTCCCAGAATGTGTAAGCAAGAGTTCCTGGAATCAGTGCTGCATCTGTGTTATTATAAGGGACTTTGATCATGTTTGTAATTTTATGGGAAATACTACATTTTATCTGATGAACAAAAGGAAAACATGGTTTATTTTCTTCACAGAACTCAGTGCTGCACATTAAAAGATACAGCAGTGAAAAGGCTTTGTTTGGTGTTGCTGGCCCAGAGAGCTGCTCCTCAGCTCTCCACTGCACCAGAGAAAGCAGGAGTGGGAATAAAAGAGGGGGTGGACACTTCACTGATTTCAGCAGATCCCTGGCAAATGAGCAGTGAAGTAGCAGATGCAGTAAATGAGCAATGTCTTTACAGAGCACTGTGAGTGAATCAACCTTGGTTGCACTGCTGGCAGCAAGGAAGAACAAAATTCTGGAGATGAAAGCTTCTGAGCCAGACACTGATGAGTCCTCGCTCAATTCTCGCCTCATCGCTTATGCCTCTGATCAAGTAGGTTCTCATGATTCCAAGGAAAACAAATTGCTTCTGTTTTCTCACTCAGCCTTTGCCTTGTGAAGTCACATTTCTGTAGAGCAACACAGGAATGCCTCCCAAGCATGGACCAGTTCCCTGCTGCTGCTTTCTGCAGATGGGGAAACGAAATCACTGTGAGGCGAGGTTTTCAGGGCCTTGGCAGTCCTCAAGAGATTGTTTCACATTACTGATTTCTGCACTTCCTTCCTGTTTTGCACAAAGCTTTACTGCAGGAACTAGGTGCTGATCTCATGCTGCTTCATCTCGTGTTTCTTCCCAGCCTCCTTCCCCTCAGAGACAGGCATGCTCAAGGCATTGTTACCTAAATGCTGCTCCACTGCTGGCTTTTGCCAGCAAACTTGTTCTGTCCTTGGCTTCCTGAACTGAGCAATTGTATCTCCCTGGGAAAACTGCCACAGGAGAGACACTCATGCTCATTCTCTCTTTATCTTCTAAGGTGTTTTGCTCTATCCAGAAGTAAACACTCTTCAGGAGTTTTATCTTCTTATAGCAAGGAGGAGGGAATAAACTGAGGTTGATTCTTTTCTAGAGGCTTCTTTAAGGGCTGAGTTTTGATAAATGGCCCTCCAAACACAAGATGAGGATGCCTATTCTTTTGTTTTAGAAACCAGTACCCAAATAAATGAAGCATTCTTTGGAATTACAGTGTACTATTTCATATAGTTGCTCACAAAGAAGATGCTTTCAGACTAGTATTAATATGGATTACAGTAAGGTCATTATCTCTGTATTTCTTGCCACCACTGTTCTTCATAAAGCCATAACTTGCCACAACTGTTCAGCCTCAGATTCTGAGTTCTTACTGTTTTTCTTATTTTAAAGGCACATTCCTCTGTAGAAAAGGCTGGCTTGATTTCTCTTGTGAAGATAAAATTTCTGCCTGTGGATGAGAACTTTTCCCTCAGAGGTGAAACTTTGAAGAAAGCCATTGCAGAAGACAGAAAGAGAGGCCTAGTGCCAGTCTTTGTATGTTCAACTTTCTGCTTGGGGATATTGACATAGTGTTATATTCTTAATATCAACATTAAATTACATATTAAAAAATTCTTGTGGTGTTAAAATGCATCAGCTGAAGGTTTAAATGTATACAAGAATTTCTATTTTATTAAATAAAAAAAAAAATTAATGTTTTGACTGTCTGCAATAAACTGCCCACTTTTAAAGTGCTGCATCCATGTATTAAAAAAAAAAAGCCAAATCCATTATAAGAGTTTTGGTTTTTTCTAGGTTTGTGCAACTTTGGGTACAACTGGTGTCTGTGCTTTTGACAATCTCTCAGAACTGGGTCCAGTTTGTAAGTGTCTTTTTTATTCCTGATTTTGATCTGTGAAAGTATCTAGAAGATTCTCTTAGCATTTTTCATGCCAAAACCAAGAAGAGCTGAGTTTTTCAGATGTGTCTCTCTCTTTTCAGGGAGGGCTGAAGTCAGTACAAGACTGCAGTGATTTCTCTAAGATTTAGATTAGGATGCTAAAATACTTTCTATTCGAGATGGATGAAATTTGCCAACTGATAAATCTTTAATGTGGTTATTCAGGAAATACAGACTGTGTGGTACTGTTGTAGGATGGATACATTAATATTTAATCTAGCAAAGGAGTTTTGAAGGTAGATTCTGGTAGGACATCCTTTATATCAACCAATTTCATAGGTAAATTTGACATGGTTGCAAATTCTATCCCAGCATAAATTCTGAAGACCTGAGGAGCTTTCTCTCATGGGTCAGATTGTGGCTTCTATTCCTGGGTCCTTTTTTGCTTGCCACTATGTCTTTATTTTGGCTTTGTGCAACTGAGGGGTACTGGGGAAAGACCAGGTGAAAGAGATCAAATGTTAAAAAAACTTAATGAAATATAGAATAGTGAATTTTGTTACAGAATCCACCTGTTTTCAGCATTATCCTGTATTTTGGCATTATGGATTCTCACCTTTAGAATAAAACTGGATTGTTAATTGCTTGTCTGCCTCCTCCAAAACATTGTACCAGGTTTGCAGAGAGGAGAGATTAGCATGCACTTTGATTCCCTATATCCCTTAAATAAGAAAATTCTCAATTCCAACAGGTGATGCTGAGGGGCTCTGGCTTCACATTGATGCTGCATATGCAGGAACAGCATTTGTATGTCCTGAATTTCGATTGTTTTTGGATGGAATTGAATATGCAGATTCCTTTACTTTCAATCCTTCTAAGTGGATGATGGTCCATTTTGACTGCACTGGATTTTGGTGAGTATAGTCAAAGCACAAACAACACCAAAAGGATAACAGGCAAAGGGAAAAGTTCTTCTCTGCACTTATTTTGCTAAATCTTGTTCCTTCTACAATTGACAGGGTTAAAGATAAATACAAGCTACACCAAACCTTCAGTGTTAACCCTGTCTACCTCAGACATGCCAATTCAGGAGCTGCAATTGACTTCATGGTAAGTTATTATTTAAGTTGATATTTTATATTGCCTGTAAAATTTTCAAAGACTGTGAAATTCCTCTCACCTTCTGGAGTATGCTTATCTTATAACTGGTCTTACTACATAAACCAAATTATACTGAGATCCTACTGCAGAGAAAATAGCAAAACTTTGTAGTATGCCCTGCTTATGAAGATTAATTATAAAATTGCTTTCAAATTGAGGTACTTAAGATTTTTATACAGATGGAGATCCAGCCTTGGCTTTCTAATGCAAAGTATCATTTCTGTGTGTTGTGTTGATGAAGTAATTCCTACTGATGCCATTTTGGCTGAATTTCTTGTATCTCTGATATGTAATAAGAGAGAAAGGAGTAAGCAATGGAAAACCCATGCTCTGAAACAGCAAAAGAATGAATTACATTTTTTCTTCAGATTAAGGTATTCATAGAAGAGCTAAGAGGCATTTCACTGCAGATACATCTTACAGCAGATTTCAGTACAGTAATACAAAGGAATATTTCACTGCCAATTTTTTCTGCTATGATCTCACCCTAGTCCTGAAAAGATAATTGTTTTCTTGAAATCAATAGTGCTTTTCACTAGAGTGGGGAGAGGGAGGGACAGAAAATAAGATATTGAGTCCCTCTTGTGGTAAAATTGGATCCTGCACGTGATTGTGCAGCTTCCTTGAGATATTCCTTTACATGTTTTCTTACTCTTTTCCTTGGAGAAGGTGTTCTTTGTCTGGAACTGTCTACCCCAGTATCAAATCTTGCTGTTTATAGCTGTTTTGGGAAAATGTTCACGAAATTACAGGAGCTGAAGTGAGCACTAGTCAGTCCTAAAGTATAAATGACCACATCTTAAACGGATAAGGCTCTTAAATGCAAAAAGTTGTTATGAGCTGGTAATTAGTTTTAAATTCTAATCATATCTAGGCCATAAATTAAGGGGAATAGCCAAAATCTTATTTTTGCAAATAATTGAAAAACATGGGGACCCAGTGTTTCTTTGATGGCTGTTTCCTGAGCTTAGCAGATTTTCAGTAATAAGACACTATCCACCTCAAGAGAGGTTTCTGAGCTGAGCCTAAAGCAAGAGAGGTAGCAGTGGAAGGGGAACTCTCCTTTCTGTTCTTTCTGCCCTCACTGATGCCCTGTTTGTTTCCACAGCACTGGCAAATTCCACTAAGTCGTCGATTCCGTTCTCTGAAGCTCTGGTTTGTGCTTCGTTCATTTGGGGTGAAAAAGCTCCAAGCTCATGTCAGACAGGTGTGTGAATTACCAATGTCTTGTGTTCAGGTCTTGGTAGGTGAGATTAATAAACTCAGGGATGCAGAGGTGAGAAATCCTCTTACATGAGAAGTTTGCATGTGAATTCTAAATGCGTGCTGGTTTTACTCTAAAATTTTATCATGTAAAGATTGACTGTATGGACAAAACATTTCCAGTCCCCTTCTTGACAGCACTGGACAGTGGAAAGGGACTTGGTCAGACACTGCCTTCTGCACTTTACTGAGCCATAATCTGGAGAAGCTGACTTTGAGGTCATGTGGGAGCTGTTTGGAAGGCAGGCTGTGATGAAGAGCTGAACCCATCAGTATGAAAATGTACAGGCTTAAGTCTCTGCTGGAGTGTAAATATGAGGGGTCACATTGTGGATCAATGGTTGTGCAAAAGGACTCTAATATGAGAAGGCACATTCTCTTTTCAAACCTCCTTCTAGAAAACCCCTGTGTATAGGCCAGTTACTCATGTTCATTGTCAAAGGTTTAGGCAAATAGAGACAGACTTTAAAATTCTTAGCTTTGTTGTCAATTTTCTGTTTGCTCTTATTCATGCATGGAATGATGTGTTCTAGTAAGGAAAGGAATTCCTTTAACTACCCAGTTTAGCATCTTACAGTGGGTTTGTGACAAACAAATAGATAACTTTTTCCCCCCTTTAATTATAGGGTACTGAAACAGCCAAATTCTTTGAATCCTTGGTTAAAAGTGACCCACTCTTTGAAATTCCTGCCAAGAGACATCTTGGACTGGTTGTGTTTCGCCTAAAGGTAAAGATTGGCCCTTTTGCACATCTCTTTGGAATGACCTGACCACAGCAGATCTCTCCCCAGACATTAATAACTGTGAATGTACTTCTGTGGAAGAATTTGTGATTGCAATTCTTAGATATGTTTGGAGTCACTGGAAATTCTAACTACAGTATTTTTTAATTATTCATATTTAAAACAGGGTCCCAATTGGCTGACAGAGAAACTCCTGAAAGAACTGAGCAGTTCTGGCAGGCTCTTCCTTATTCCAGCAACCATCCGTGACAAGTTCATCATCCGCTTCACCGTGACATCTCAGTTCACAACCAGGGAAGACATCCTGCAGGACTGGAGCATCATTCAGCACACTGCAGCCCAAATCATTGGCCAGAATTATGGGTTGGACTCCATCAATTCTGGGGATGGGGCAGGAATCCCCACTACAATAGTTCAGCCTACTTCTGATGCTGTTAGTAATGTTCCTCAGCATTATTTAGATGGAGGGAAATACAAAACACCTTCCAGAAAAACAGTAGTTCAGCCTAAGAAATTATCAGTAAGTCCCAGCACATGTGTGATTAGTCAGCAGGTGAAAGGTCAGGAAGATCCTCTGGATGACTGTTTTCCAGAAGATGCCCAAGATGTTACCAAACATAAGTTAACCTCTTTTTTATTCAGTTATTTATCTGTTCAAGGCAAGAAAAAGACAGCACGTTCCCTTAGCTGCACCAGTGTGCCAGTGACTGGTAATCTGGAGCAGTGTAACCCCAAAGCAGCAGCCACTGACAAGAAGGAGCCTCGTGCAAATGCCAGAGTTCTTTCCAGGCTGCCTGAAGACATGATGATGTTCAGAAAAGGTGCCTTCAAAAAACTAATTAAATTCTACAGTGTCCCAAGCTTTCCAGAGTGTAGCATTCAGTGTGGCCTTCAGCTGCCTTGTTGTCCTCTGCAAGCCATTGTTTAACAAGTAAGGGAGCTTGGTCCTTAGAAAGAGAACCAAAGTTTGCTTGTTCACCTGCAATACTGCAGTTCTTTTGTTCAAAATGTAAACTGTGCCAATGACCATTGAGAAAATGCCTGTGCTTTTACTGGTGAAAACCTCATGTATTTATAGATTAAAATGTTAAATAAATCTTGTAGGCCTGTAACATGAAATTTTCTGTTTTGTAGACTGTGGTAAAGAAAATGCCAATTTCTACCTTACCAGTCCTGGTAACGGGCAGGTTCCAGCTGGTAGGCTGGAACCACTTTGATAAAATATGTTGGCCCCAGGAGGGCATAAACAATCTCAGTCTCTATTTGTACCACTGGTTGGTTGGGTTTTTTGGGGGCTGGGAGAATGGGGTGTTGATATCTTGACTTAAACCCCTCTAGACTGATGTGAGGAGCTGTGTGTGCAGACAATGCCAACATCAGTTTTGAACTCTGCAAAAAGAAGGATATAACCTCTCTAAAAGATTTTGCTGCAGTAGGGCAATTTCCCAGAGTTAAACACAGCAGCCCTGCCAGTCCCTCTGTTCTAATCAGCTAAGGAAGGCTTTGTGCCATGTTCCAAACATTTGTCCTTGCAAAGCACCTGTGGCTTTTCTCAGCATTACCTAAGGCCTATTCATCACAAATGCATGAGGAAAGAGAGGAGGAATGATATTTCTCTCATAACAGAAAACTAAAGGGGCATTATGGAAGAAAGGGTCTCTGTAGAGCAAACAAATGTTTTGCTACAAGAGACCAGTGATTTATGTATATAAAAATTTGGGCAGGGGAGAAAAATCTATTAGGGACAAATTTCAGTTTAGGGATGGTACAGTTGAGTGAGGAAGTATGGTGATTGCTAGTTTATTCTGGGAAGGCACTGCTAGATGCTTGCTGCTTTCTTTGTAGTTTTTTCCTGTCTTGAAGGCAGTGCTCTCAGGTGGATCTTCCCTCTGATCTAACAACTATTCCCAGGTTATATAAACAATGAGTCTGGTTGAAGTCTAGACCCTTTTACAACATCAGCAAGATCATCAGCTAAGATGCAGGTAGAGTTTGAATAGTTCTGTTTCATTAAGACAATCTCACACTTTATTTCTGCTAAAAAAATCAATAACCATGTTTCATATCACTTTTAATAGTGCTATTAAATCTTTCTGTTTACACAATAAAGCAATAAACACACAGTGAGGATGGCAGTCCCTTTGTGCCCAGTCTTAGATGTTTAAATTTATATCCAGCATTAGGAAGTACTGCCCTGAGCAACACACTTGGAATTTATAAAAATAAGTAATGTGCTGGTGAGTAACCAAAGTGTGATAGAATTTTGGAAAGGCTCTTTTTCCCCCACTTCCTGTCCTTTCCTACCTGTTTCTTTTATTATGTATTTTAATAGTATTTTATTAGACACTAAGAATCTTGTAAAATATATATTGGCTTCTCAACTTGCAATACTTCCTTGAAAGGATGAGACTTTTCTGTCAGCAACAGACTAGAATGTGTATTTATGCAGAATAAGCATGTTGGCTCTGTGTCTTTCAGGAAATTCAGGGCAGAGGGCAAGGCAGTAGATGGTAGAAGTCAAAGATGAGCATGGACGGCTGGAACTGCAAAACATTTTTCAAGGAGTGATTCAAGAAAGAAATCTGAACCACCCAGCAAAGATAAATAATGTGCATAAATTGCACATGATTCTCTGTCCTGGCTTATGGTTATCATAAGGTGCTACAAAGACTGATTGATCCCTTTTTCCATACTAAAATCCAAGTGCAGTTCTACCACTGTGACATTCATTTTATGAAAAAATGGTTTTGAAATGAAGGAGGAGCTGATACAATTGCAGTGATCCAAACCATCTCTGAAGTAGGTACCCTGTGCAGACAACAGCTTAAGTGCATCTTCAGAGGGGGCTTTCTTTAAACACTGACATTAACACTCACCTGGGCATCACCTGGCTTGGGTTAGGATATTTTGGCTAAAAACCCCCCAAAACTCACACTACCCAAAACACAGGTCCACAGGTTTCTAGAGAACTCCTTTTTGGTGTGCAGCTGAAGGGCTCATGTAAGGTAAGTGTTTTCTCTATCCATGTTAACAGAATGTCAGTTAATGGATTGCCATTGTTCCCTTGTGCAAAAGAATGATTAATTCAAGCCAAAAGCTCCTTTGTTTTCCTTTTGAGAAAAGTTAATGTTAGTATGCAGTGGGATTGCAGACCTCATTAGAAAAGGTTTTTGTTTGGCTTCCCCCTTTCCCTTTATGGTTAGATTTTCAGCAAAGTGTAACAAATATTTCCTGTTATTTAATTAGTAAACAACAACAAAAAAGGTGTTTTATGATGCCTGTGGCACACTGCATAGCTCATGCAAATATCTAATGACCTGGCACCTTAGAGGTGAATAACCCCCAATAAACTTTCACTGAGATAAATAACTCTTCAATAAACTTTGAAATTCATAGTTTATCATAGAGATAAGTCACTTTAATGACATAAAAATTGTATTATTGGATTCAGCATAGTTATTTCCTTAGTTACTCAGACAATCTTGAAACAAACTCCATGAATTTCACTCTTTTGACTGGACCTACTGACCAGGGCTCAGTGCTTCTTGGTGAAGTCTAAGCAGCCATTACTGTGAATAAGGATGGCTTTTTCTTTCTTACTTTTTAAAAAATAATTGTTTTTATATTTTGCTATGTGCCCCTAAGGGAATTGTAATCAGCAGCTTGGAGAGATGAAACCCTCAGGTTTATTGATCATTAATATAACATTTTGAAGGACCTTTGTCTGCCTTATTCGGGGCTAATTTGTTTTAAATCTTGTACATCTTCACACAGTAAATACTTGATTTGCTCACCAGCTTTTGCACAATACATTGTTAAGATAAACATTTTCCACTGTTCTCCAGCCACATGTTTCTCACAAAGGTTTTCAGCTCAAGGCTTTGCAGGGTGTGCCAAAAGGCAACGATATCTTGCTGTGATCCACGAGATGTCACCAGAGGGCACCAAGTAACTGGAATTTTGTGTTAAATTTGGATTCAGGCTCAATGTGCAGTTAATTGAGAGAAAGGGATGTAGGAAGAGAGCATGGGAAAGCCCAGCACTCCTCATGCCGGCTGACATAGGATGCTCCAGGCTGCAGCATTTTCTGTGCAGACAGCTCCTTCTCTTTTTTCTGTTTTGTTGTGGTTTAACAGGAACCTTCACTGTACTGCTGGAAGTCAGAAGGCACCATTCCAGGCAGCTCAAGGGACAAAAATCATACCACAAAACAATTTACCTAATTACTGCTGAATGGCAGAGAGATGGGACCCAGACTGGATGACTGGTGGCTTCAGTGAACCTGTGTAACAGGTCAGCTGGGTTTGTTCTTTCTTTGTTTCACCTGACCATTCCCACGGAAAATCCCAGCTGGGTAGTTTTCAGGATTGCTAAATTGAAGCCTTCAGGCTTCGTTTTTCAGTTTCAAATGTCCTTCTGACACATTTCAAATTAATGGTTACTACAATTTATACTAAAGGTTTATTTGCAGATTTTTTTACAGTTTTTTATTGTTTATTTACAGTTTTTTTTCCTAAGGTTTCAATCAGATGAGACAGGTTGACCTGATCTAATTAATTGGTGCTGCCAAAAGGGGTCATTCTGTTTCTCTGTCCTCCTTACCTTCTGGTTCCACTGCCTCCCTTGCTCCAGCTCTGATGCTCTTCTGACAGTTCAGTGATGGATTCAGCTCACTAAGCCAGCAAAAACCTGCCTTTTAGGGGTGAGTTCTCTGTTGAATCACTGAATAGAACTGGCTTACTGAGGAGTCATATTAGTACCAATACTAGGATTACTACAAAGGAAGAAATAAGGAAATAATAAGGCAGAAATAATAAACAGCTTGATCTCCCTTCCTTATATGCTTACATCTCAAATTCTTCTTCTGTTCCCTTCCCAGTTGGGAAGGAGTGTGAGGTATCTATCAACCAAAATAATTTTTGTAAATGTAAGAACCAGGTTCACAGTCTGTGCAGAGATAAATCACCAAACCTGCTCACAGCAGAGTTCAAGCTATTTTATTTTCACCCTCCATGCCTGGCAGAGGTTCAGGAGATGAAGGTCAGTACATACATGCTCTGGCACTACTGAAACTGTGCTTACATCAGCAATTTATTGGTACTTTTCCACGTCTTTCCCCACTTCTGAGGGATGATGCTGACAAATCTGTAATGCACCAGGATTTCTAGTAGGACAGCCAGGGGAGTTGACTTGCTGGATCAGCTGCAGCTGATTTGGCACCACTGGAATACTTAGCAATCAGCAGCCTCAAAAAAAGTCTCCTTCAAAAGGAGCAAGCCACTCCTGTGACTACAATTTCCAAGGAAGTCTGGTCTAGTGGATTTACCCAAGTCCTTCCTAAAATCTAGAAATTTAGATGTTACAGGGTGCCTTCATATTGCTGCATTCTGTTACAGGCTATTCTGTGTTCCTGTATGTTAATGATATTGCTTTGGAAAGATAAAATGGTGCAACATGGCTGGGAATAAACATGTCATGACTCATTGGACAAAGCCATATAGACAGTCCAGATTTGTGTGTTAAAAGTGGAGACATACAGGAGATCTGCTACACTCCACAGAAGGTGAGGGGTGTGTGAGTAGGGTAGCATGAAATGACAATATTATTACTGTGTATGCATTTACTAACTATGGATCTCAGCTACTCCATATTGTGACCTGTCATTTAGACCACTGGTCAGAGGATGGTATCTTTGATACCAAGGGGGTTTCTAGTCTATTGATGCTAAAATTCTTCAACAATTTAGGATTGGGTGGTGAGCTTAGATTTAGCTCTCTGCTCTTTTATGACTGGCTAAAGAAATTCTAGTGTAGTTGTCTGAGTCACAGTGAGACTCATCTTTCTGTTGCAGAGGTGTTAGATGCAACTGCTATGAAATTCTAGGAACAAAATTTTAATATTCTGCAGCAAAATGTGAGAGATTCCTAGTGCTGGATGGTAACTAAATTCTTGGCACTGAGCCCATCCTCATCTTTCTTGGATAGACATGGTTGGGTTTCATCAGAACAGATGTGCTCTCCAGGATCAGAGGAGGGAGCTGTGAAAGCTCAGGAATTATCTCCTCTCCTCGTAGAGAACCTCCTAAATGAGCCTTTCTCAATTCTCTTTTGTGGAGCTGAGAAAATATTTCCATCCTGTGAATAGGTTTTGAATTCTGTTAGTTCATTGCAGACACTGAGTGAAGCTCACTCCAGAGCTGCCAGCAGAATTAGCTCAGAGTTCATTTAGCTGGGTCAGTACAGGTACCCCTGTCCCAGCAAGCTCTTGCTCTCCTCTGCTAAGAACTTATCTGTCAAGAACTGGAGTCACCATGGGGACATGAAAGGGTAAGGATTAAGCAGAAAGCTTAGCTGGAAATTTAAGAGTATTCATTTCCACCAATTTTTGACTTTGCTATTTTTCTTTCATTTATGATGGAAGAGTAAATGACACCCATGTGTCCAAATCCAGTGTTGTTTTTTTTCACCAATAACTTAAGCTTGACTCAGATTCAGCATGAAACTCCCCATGAATTTATTAAATCCTGTGAAGGAGACACTCAAATCAAATCCTCCTTGTATAATTTGTTGCTATCTTACCATCCAGGGAAGATTATACTCAGCAAACTTTTCAAAGGCAGTACAGTATGAGCAATGTTCAAGGTGCTGCCAACAACAGCATCAAATGACAGGGTGTGCCTATCAAAGAACAGTGTTTTCTTAGAAAGAGGGGTGGGGGAAGAGGCTTTGCTCTCACAGCCTTATTGCCTGGCAGCAGCACACTGAGTTTGAGCTCTGCCATCAGGTTTAGTGTAAGGGTTCAGCCTCTTTCACATGAATAAACCCTTCAAATTACAAGCTCAGCAGCTTGCTTGCAGTTGCCACTCACACAATGGTTAAAGGAGCCAGAATTTGTCTAATGTGACGTGGCTGCAATTCTAACTAGTGTGAGTGAGCAGAACACTGCTGCATGCAGATGTTATTTCAGGAGCACAGCAAAGCTACATTAACAATTTCTATAAATATTTTTCAAGACAGATATGAAGCGGTTTTCAAATTTTGAATGCTTATGTACAATGGGCTGTGTTGCAAAACCATATATTTAAATTAAAGAAATTTCAAATGTCCTAGAGCCATGAAGTTCACTTGGCAGCCCTTAGAGAAGGTATTGTCACAGTACTGACCCTAGAAAATGCTGGCAGATCGTGTTACACTATACATGGAAATACTGGGCTGCACGAAATCTATCCCACCAAGTGATGTGCCTCTTGCTGCATGAACCTCCAGCATTTTTCAGTAGTCAGCACTGCACTGCCTCTGCAGAAGACAGAGTATAAAATGTCAGGGATTATGGCCACCAAATCCTTCGCCTTCATAGAACTTCATTCAACTCTGTCACCTTTCTATAATAGAAACGTGACATCTAAAATTAAAACAGGTATTTATATGTATGCTGAAACTCATCTTTACATGCACATACACTGCAGCAAATCAGAATGTAGATTTCTGCAAACTCAGGGAGGAAAAGAAATTAATTATTAAGTCAGTCATTTCTTTGCTGTAACATAGTTTATGATTGGCCAGAGGACAGTGAAAACTCTTATCTTCCTGAAATCAGGTGGATTCAGTCAACAAGACCTATTTTATTTGCTCAAAGCTCCAAACTTCTTTTTGTAGTACTTTTAAGCCAAAAATTTAGTTGAACAATTATCTCACTATAGCTCTGTCGTTGTGTTTTCTATTTCATTGGTATCTCTTCACTGACTGATGTCTTGCCCTTCATGTTTATGCATGCACCTCTACTACCTGTTCTGTTTCCTTGGCTCAGTGTCTGAGCCTTACTTTGGGTGGGACTACATACCTGTATTTCTCTATATCCTGTCAGTATTACAGCTACTTGGTTCCCAAAAGGAGTTAAATTATTTCCTAAGTTATAAGACATCCTTGAAATTCAGTGCAATGCATATTAACATTGATATTTTATATTATATATGTTGAAATGTGTTTTTGATCGCATTTTGCAGTTAAGTTTTAAAGCCATTTTAACAAATAGATATGAGGAGCAATGTTTGCTTAAATAAAATAATGCACTAAGAATTGCCTCATACCAACAGACTTACAATTTTACAAATATTTGATGTACTGCTATCTAAGTTTCCTGTAGAACACATCTACAGAAGTCTTCTACTTTTACCAAAGAGGTTTGATTTCTTAAAGACAAGGAATATTTTGGCCTTGCTTCCAAGAACATGAGGTTACAGGCCATGGGTTACGTGTGTGTATCTATATGTGTCTGCTCTCTCCTTCCCCTCCCTGCAACCTGAACCTGCTGCCTGCTTTCAGGCACATTTGGGAAAGGGTCACAGGTCTCAATGGCATTAGGTTTCTATGAGTTTCATGATAATAGCTTGCTGGATAGGAGCAAAGAGAGCCCTTAAATGCCCTAGCAAAAAGGGGCAGAGCTATTAGATACCAGTGTGTCCACATAATGGAGATTCCTTATAAATTCTCATCTGTGATTGGAGTAAATGTGAATGTAGTAAATAGAAGTTTATGATTTAGCATTTACCATAGGAATTTGATGAAAATATAGGAGATCAGTTTCATCTTAGTTCCTGTGCTCATAGGAGTGTTTAGTTCTGTAGTCAAAACTCCAGTGTCCAGTCTGATGGACAATTTGGCATTAGCATGTCACACAGAAAAGATGTCCTGACAAGGAGAAACAGAAAATCTTCAAGAAATATCCAGAACTGGCACTTGGGGAAATAACTGCAAAAGATAAATAGACAGAAGCCATGTGGAGTTTGTTAGGAAGTTTAAAGTTTTGGTGAAGCTGGGATTAGGAAGAAAGAATTTCCTGGCATTTTATATATGTAGCTTGTTTAGTTGGATATATTTGGATATCTTTTGAGTGTGAAGAATGAAAAAGCAAGATTTATATTATTAAATTAAAATAGAAATGTCTTTCAAAGTACTTTGACAAGAGTATACTGTTTTAGCTCTGTAACAAGTCAAGTTAAAGTAAGACATTTTAAATTAGAGAAATTGTTTTAATCGTGTGTAACAATATTTTGACTGTTTTTAGAATCCAGAGTTAACTACAAAATGATGAGCTTAAAGGAGGGAGGAAAAAGTAATTTTAATCTTTTGAGGTGCATTTATTCTTTCCATTTAGAGCAGTTCAGACTTTTGAACTTCAGGAAGTTTGAAGCTTGCTTTCTAAGAAGCATACTGGATTCTTCTGTGTTGTTTCTCATAGCTAACAGATAAGATTTGCTGGGCCAAATTCTCTTCCTGGGAGTGATAGTCTGTTGGAATTTAGCAAGCAGTCTCCTTGACAAGGCAGTAGAAAGAAGGAACTGAAGTCTCTTACGTTTGTATTTTTGGGCAGATTAAGTATCTGTAAGTAACATAAAAACAGTTGAGTAGATGCAAATGTTAAGACTAGCTCACACTAGGTTTACAAATTTTTAAAAATCAGTAATATGGCAGAAATACTGGTAAGAAAGGGTAAGTGTTCCTTAGCCTTAAAAATCACATCTCCCACTGCTGTACCACACTACAAATCTAAACAATTGAGAACCTCAGTTACTGGGCAGATGGAAATTCACATCTAAGCAGTAGAAAAATCCATTGAGATTCTGCTTCTCTAATAGAGATGTGTTAGAGATAAGATAGGTGAAGCTAAGACAAGATACTTGTCCTAAAACATAGATGAGTTTACACTTTGAACTTCAGTAACTCTGGTTTTGTTGCCAAGGTCAACTTCTGTCTACTATGTTTCCTGTTGCTTTTTCTAGTTCTGTAGTTTTAAACAAGATTTTTACTTTATGTAATATCTTATTCTCCCATGCTGTTGGGCCAGAATGTTGCACCTCAGTAGCTGGAACTACACTGTTTTAAATGCATTACCTAATTGTCAGAATGAGGTGGTTTTATATAAGCTATTCAAAGCAACTTGTACCGTTCAAAAATGATGGATAGACTTCTACAAAACATGCATAGAGCCCCATTAAAAAAACCAAATCACAACTTGCTAGTTAAAATTTGTAGGCTAAATCTCAGCAATAGCAATGTGAAGCTCTTTCTTCTGTTTCAAGTTGAAATTCCACACTAAGGTGAGGTTTGCAGAGGAAGAAAGTATCTTTACTAGATCAGCACATAATTTAAAAATAATTGGCAAGCTTTTGGTTAGTGAGGTGAGCTTTCAAGGTGTTACAATTATTCCAGCAATTTTGTGTAATAAAACTAACCATGTGATCTTTGTAAAGAGATTTTTGATCCAAAAAGCTCTGTGCCTGCTTAGACAACCACATGTTTACATAAATTTCTTATATTTGAGTGAATGAACTTGGCTTTCTCTAAATTTGAATACTTATTGCTGGTGTTGTGCTCCTTGATTTATGGCTCTATTAAAATGTGCACTGCTAGATCAAGTCCTTCTTGTAGAAACGGAGGAATAAAGAGCTGCCTACTGTACAAAAAGCAAGAGGACTCTTGTTTGATGCCAGAGGGAACTGTAAGGAATGACACACACACACCACCAATGCAAACTGATGATGGCTGTGTTGGGTGTTAAAGAATAAAAAGATGTAAGCAAAGAAACAATAAGGAACTGCTTAAGGAGACAAATGAGGTTTTTTTTCCAGTGATCCAGAGGATGGTCAAGTGAGGACAGAAGCTTAGTGATACCTCTAGGGTGCATTGCAGATGGTTAGGGCAGTCTGGGGGTCAGATGAGTGGTATAAAGGCTGGGAGGGAAATGCTATTTACCACCAATAAAGGCTTCATGGTCAGACTGCTAATGTGCCAGCTAGGAAAAGGAAAAAAAATCTGCTTTGGTTGCACTTAGATGAAGATTGGCTTGTGTCCATGAGGAGCTACCCCTAAAAAGGAAGAAAGAGACTTATGAGATATGGGAAAGAATGTTTCCAATAAAAAAAAATCAGAGCAGAAAAAATGCAACCCAGAAGAAAAATTTCAAAAATGTTAGAGCATTCAGCAAAAACTTGTTGCAGTGAGGGTGAGGACTCTAGAAGGCATCAGACCTATGTAGTAAGTGGGAAAAGAAGTGTTGTGCAGAGTCAGAAAAGCTATGTAAACTGAGTTGATAAAGAATGATTCAAAGGTCCAAAACTAGCTGATAAGTTGAAAAGGACAGAAAAGGAAGCAAGACCTTTGGATTTAGCCACAAGCCAATCATTAATTTTTTTAGAAGGTCAATGTGAGTAGAGTGACCTTAGCAAAATCAACTGAATCAAAAAGCAAGAATTTGAGCAGAACTAGCATAAACTTCAGGGTGGGTTCTTTTGTTGTTGTTGTTTGTTGGGTTTGTTGGCTTTTTTTTTTTTTTTAATTCAATGACAAAAACCTGGGAACTAGGAATTAAATAGCATCAAGAAAATTTCCTTTTGAAACTTGAAAAAATAATCCTGGTACACTTCTTGAAGCAAGAATGTTTGATGCAATTATGTTACAAATGAGTCCTAACAAGCTGAGTGAGTTATGAGAAACTTCTGCAGCTGTATGAAACTGGGTAATGCATACTTGGTATTATGCCAGTTAAAATAGTCAATTTTTCTCTGAGAACTGTGTAAATTCATGGATAACTGGCACGGTGTTATTTGTTCTGGGAAGGTGTAGTGTTTACCTGTGCCAAAAAGACAAACTGCTGAATGAATAATTACCTAGTAGAATAAATCATGGTTACTTGTGTGTCTGAGGCATGTTAACAGTGGCTGGCTTGTTGTATTCTGAGACCACAGCTTATGTTTTAATACATGTAAGCACTGGTGACGTTTACCTTTTCCTGCTATGGATATGCTGAGTTCACCAGCACTACCTGCAACTGTGCATGTAGAAATAATGTTAAATATTGTGTCTGTTCCAGCTGTGCCCCACTGCAGGAACTCTGGAGAGCAGAGGATAGGCTGGAGGAGTATTGAGCAAGGGACTGCACGGGTGATAACGGCAGAACCAAAAACCACCCTGGAAGAAAGATACAGAGTTTCTACAACTTGAAACAGAATAATTTGGATAAGACTGATTTTGTCTGTGTCTGTTTTTTACTTGGCAAAACAAAATTATTTAAGTGAACTTATGTCCAAAGTAAAGAAAATGCAGACTAGACTAAATGGGATATGCTAAATATGAGTAGAGCTGGTTGCAAACACGTTTCTTGTTGTAGACTGTTTCTGTTGAGAGAGAGGTATTTTTAAAGATAAGTCTGTTGATTTTATCATGGAGAGGTTTTGCAGGTCTACTAGTTGTAGGTTTTAATTTTAGGGTGACTTTTCATCATATGGATCATATGACCTTTCATCGTATGGATTTTGAGAAGCCAGAATTTGAAATTGTTAGGGATATTCTTGAAACACCCCTTCAGTAACTAAGAAATTCTAATATTTTTTTAGGTGGATCACAAACTCTTTAGGTTGTAGTCTAAAGATCTGAATTGTCAATGCACGAAATACTGGAATTTTTGGTAAAGCTGAATTTGTCGACAACAGCCTTGTAGAATGTGGATACTTGATGACTAAAAATAACCATATGATGCACTTTCAGTACAATTTTTAGAGAAAAACTTTAAAACGTGACTTTTTCCAAGCCAGGCTGCTGCTGAAGAGCCCTTCGTGGAAAAGAAATCCAGGTGTGTTGGAGTGGGTCAGCTCTGGGGCCGTGTCTCCCGCGGCTGCCTCCGAGCCCGGCCGCTCAGGCTGCTGCTCCCTCGGGACTGCCGGGAGCGTAGGAGCCGGGGGAACCGGGCAGAGCCGAGGGAGCCGGGACGGGAGCGGGGGAACCGGGGGAGCCGGACAGAGCCAGGGGAGCCGGGCAGAGCAGGGGGAACCGGGCAGAGCCGAGGGAGCCGGGACGGGAGCGGGGGAACCGGGGGAGCCGGACAGAGCCAGGGGAGCCGGGCAGAGCAGGGGGAACCGGGCAGAGCCAGGGG
>VXBR01002039.1:479089-524772 GCA_013400215.1 Cisticola juncidis | reverse complement strand
GGGCCGGGCGCACATAAAGCCGAGCCCGGCGGGGCTGGGCCGTGGTGTCGGGCCGGCGGAGATGCTGCGAGTGCGGTGCCTGCGCGGGGGCAGCCGGGGGGCCGAGGCGGCGCATTACATCGGCTCCAGGGTTGGTGCCGCGCCGGGCCCGGGGCTGGGGCTGCTCCGCCCGGTGCTCGGAGCGAGCGGGACCGATCCGGGCTTCACCCGGGATCCTCCCGCCCCGGTTTGCCAGTTCCACGTTCCCATCCCCTCACCCTTCTAAACAGAGGGTATCTTAAAAGGCAGAATTTCCTTAAAACATCTGCCGGGCTGTGAATAGATTGGCATGGCTGTAACAAGCCGTGCTTCTTTAACACTCCAAATAACATACATTGCTTTGGGATTATAGCGTTAAGGCATTTGTGGGCTGAGCCATAGCTTTTTGTCTTTTGTAAAGGCAGCATAATTTTCGTTCTTGTTTTTATTTTAAGCTTCGAGGAGCCTTTACAGGATGGGTGCAGCGAACTTTCCAGAGCACCCAGGCAGCCGCGGCGTCCCAGAACAGCTTTGCTGCCGAGGACAAGGCTGCGAGCCCCGCGCCCAAGGACTGCCCCGTTTGCTCCTACAATGAATGGGATCCGCTGGAAGAGGTCATTGTGGGCAGAGCTGAAAACGCTTGTGTCCCACCTTTTTCTGTGGAGGTTAAGGTAAACAGTAAAAACTAACCTGAAATAGAAAATATAAAATTTATATCTAAAAGTTACCTAAGCTTTACAATGCATAAGGTGTAGTGTTCACTCTTCTTTTAAGGTAGTTTACATCTGTGACACTTTACAGCATAGCCAGGTTGGTGAGGAATGTGCTTTTTTCTTTGGACTTTCAGCTGAATTTGCTGTTTTAACAGAAGTTACTGGCAGAGACAAACTCTAATAGATGCAATCTATTCAAGTAATATAGCCCTGATGTTATGAAAGTACACACACAAACTTTTGAGATAGCTGGTTGCACTGATGGAACTAATTTGGCTTGAAGCTAAGTAGGGTTACCACTTGAAAAAAAGTGTAGTTTTCTACTTAGCAGTCTGAGCAAGATCAAGTTCTGTACCTGTAGAGCAGCAGGACTCTTATGTCAGACAGCTCTGAAGTAGTTTACTGAAACTCCTCTGTGCTACAGTAAATATTTTGTGGAAATACCTAGTCCACTTGTTTTTCAGTATTTTTCTGTGCCTAAAATTACATCAACAACCTTAATAAATTAATGATTCTTTATTCTCTGGAATCTTGTATTTGAAACAGTAACACTCAAATAGTGGGCTTGCCCCAGATTTTTTTGTGTTCTTCACGTGGATTTTAAAGTTGTTCAGTATGTGTATTACCTGCACTTGTGGGCATGATCTTGAATATTTCTCTGTCATTGTTACAGTACAGTACTACCTGCAGGGCAGCATGTAATCCATGGCTATCATAACAAAATGAGCTGGCACACAGCTTCTGCCCAAGAGACCTTAATAAAAACCTAAAGGATATCCTGACAAAGTTGAGCAGAAGACCTCAGTTAAAAAAAAAAAAAGAAAGGAAAGATTTTTTTTTTATCTGGCCTTGAAAGAATGGCAAACAAAGATACCAAAAACATGTTTAAAGTGCTGGAAATAGTTGTTTAGGGGAAGTTCGAGATATACTTGTATAGAAGGCTTCTCTTCCCTTAGCCCTTTTTTATTTCTATATATTTGTTTTTTAGAATCTGGGTTGTGTTTTTCAGAGACTCCAAAGATATCCTAGCAGTTTCAGAGAAGGAGGTGAATGAGGGTTAGCATTTCTGATATACAAGTGTATGTATGTGCATTTATGTAAGTCTGACATAATGAATGTATAGAAAAAGTAAGGGAAAAAAGGTCTAACGTTTTACATTGTGACATTAAATGAGGCAAAATGCAATTCCTAAGCAGTGGACAGGAGCTTGCTTTAGCACCAGAAAAAATATTTCAAGTGTCTAACTTGCTGAAGTGTCATTTGCTATACAGGTTTTACTGCCTATTAAGCCATAACTACTCCCATGAGGTCAAGAGCTTCACTTTCTTTTACATTTGATATCAAAAACTCAGTGAGGAATGTCAAATACAGGATTACCTCTGCAATTCAAATACCTATGACTTAGAGTTAAAGCAAGATTTAAATTTGCTTTATGTCAGTTGCCAAGTCCACAACAAGTAATGGGAACAGAGCCAGCTGAGATGTGGTTTTCTCTAATTTTTTCTGCTTTTGTCTGAAATATTGCTGTAGAAACTGCAACAGTAACACCTGGAGGTTGCTGCTGAATAATCCAAGTAGTAGCCCAGTCCTACCTTGACATTATTACAATTAATTAATTAGTAGATTTATGGTGGTTCAAATCTCCATGTGCCCGAGAGGTAAGGTGTGTGTGTGTGTGTTGCTCCAGTACAATACAACAGCCATAATTCCCTGTTCCTGCCCTGTAAGCAGCAAGAATAGAGTTAATGCTGTCTGCCAAGTACATGAGGGTCACTGGTTATAAAAACTGCAGTTTAAAACTAATGAATTCTACACTTCTAAGGGAAATTCAAAGCTTTGGACCTGAGACATACTAAAAACTGTATCTAAAATTATAGCAGTTTGATAAATACTTGTGTTGAGATTGTTTTAAGATTGTATGCACATTTATTTACTAAATATTTAAATGCAGGAAGTGTGGCTGCATTCAGCACTCTCTTCTGCTTTGAGACAAGGGTTTGGTATATTCAAGTATTTTGCTGTGATGTGCTTGGCATAAGAAGGAGTAAAGAAGGAATTGAACAGGGAGCCCTGCATCTCTGATGAATATTAATGAACTCACACTTTCTTGCATATCCTTTTCAGAGCTTGAAACGGGCTATGTAGAGGTAAATACAGTACCTGAGAACTTGAAAAATCTTAACATTAATTAGGAAGATGCCCTTTTTTGAATCAAAACTTCAGTGAAAAAATCCCACAACTGAGACGTATTCTTCTGAAGCAGTTAAGAGTCAAGCAGTTGAACTTTACAGCTTTGTATTCTACAATGCTCTTCAGTGTATTTTGTGAATAATAATGCATTTTGGATGAGGAGTATTATTAACATAGATCCTTGTGTCTTGAGTGAGAAGATGAGAGTGTGTACATGTGTTTACTACTGAATTAGGCAAAAAGAATTTTGATCTGAATTTAAGTTTTAATATCCTAAATTTATTAACTGTCTTTATTAGGTTAAAGGTACATCATGATAATGTTAATTATTTTCCATGACAAATGTTTAAAGTAAATAGCAACAATAAGGAATGATACTGCTGTTTGTTAAAGACAACCATTCCTTACAGAACAATCCTAAATCTCTTTCTGAAAAGAAAGAATTTGTTTTAAATGTTGTCTTTTCTGTGTCCTATCCTTTTGGAACATTCTGAACTCACTTGTATGTCTGTGACCAAAGGGGCTGAAATGCCAGCCCTGATTTGCTATGAAATATCTGTCCCAGCCATATACCTGTTCCCCAGTTATCTGGAAGGCAGGGAATGTGAGTAGTGCTACAGTGTTAACCTTTATTCTGTTGTAACTTTAAGATTACACCATCCCATTAGTGCAACACGAGTGTTCCTCAGGTTTGAAAAAAGCAGAACTAGAGGAGGTGGTGGAGAGAGGAGCTGCACCTCTTAGGGATTGATGATATTCACATACACCATGGCTGGCTCTGAAAATAACCAGCTTCAATCCACAGGATGAATTTATCTCATTAGCAGAACATGTTTCCATAGGAATGCAATGCTAAGCACTCCATGTCATCTGCATGTGACTTCTGACCAGCTGGCAAGTGTGAGGTGATCAGATTACCCAAGATCTTACTTATAGAAAAAGAACAAATTCCCTCAGGAAGGATGGGAAGAAGCTTCAGTACTGGAGGAGCAGGATGGCCATGCTGAGGCTCTCTGTGTAAATGCCAAGGCTGAATTTTCTTTCCTCTCTCTTACCTCTATGGCATGAGGCAAATATCCAGAAATAGTGGATAGAGTGAACAGGCTGGATGGTTAAAGGGGATCAGGCATGGGGATCAAGGATGGCCTTGCCTGCTCAGGGCTCAGTGGCAGTGCTGGCACCAAGGAACCTCATCTCTCTGATTTTGGTGAGAACATTGCATTCTGGAGGGAGTCAGGACTGCAGTGTCAGGAGACAACCTCATGTTTGGAAGGGCAGGTTTTTCTGCATCCCCTTGCTGTCCCTCCAGCTTGCTGCCTGTTCTGGCCCCTTCTGCTGTCATTCCAGAAGGGTTCCATGTGCACTTGCATCTCAGCTAACACTGACGTGACAGAGGAACCTCACATACATCAAACTGAAGCAGCATCATCTGTTTTGATTATATGTCTGGTTTTTCTCACCCATGAGAACTGGGACATTATTTTGAATTTGGTTTTGATTTAAGAAGGCTATCACAGCATTTCAGCAGAGGATTTAGGTCTGTAAATGTTGAACATGTTTTAATCCAACCTTGGCAGGTGTGTTTAGCATCTTTTGCCTCTTCTAGACTGCTCCTGTGCCTGAAGTTGGCCCCTTCTGGCCAGCAAGACATGCTACCTGTACTTGGGGTAGCTTTAGAATTTCAGATGTCACCATTGTGACATTACTGAAGTGAGGTTGTGACTACAGATGTGTGCATTTTGCAGATGAACTCAAGGTTGTTTGAATTTAAAAATGTGTCTGATAGTTTTATTAAATATCAGAGTCTGCAGTGTTTGCCATGTTTGGTGTGTTTACACAAGTGTTCTGTCATAGGGACCAAATGGCCCCTTGGTAACACTCATCACTCAATGCTTACTGAGGTGTAATGCAGTGAAAACACTGAAGGAATCAGAAAAAAGGCACATTCCAACATATTAGGATCAAGAACAAGAAACTTTAATATTAAGAATTCTGTCTTATGCCTCTGTTTCACTCCAAAATATCTGGTGCTTATTCTTTGTCAC
Source organism: Cisticola juncidis (assembly GCA_013400215.1). Taxonomy (NCBI): domain Eukaryota; kingdom Metazoa; phylum Chordata; class Aves; order Passeriformes; family Cisticolidae; genus Cisticola; species Cisticola juncidis. The sequence continues at coordinate 519,806 of VXBR01002039.1, read as the reverse complement.
TTTGTGTTCTCTTGTTTTAGGCAAACACGTATGAAAAATATTGGGGATTCTACCAGAAATATGGAGGCCAGAGTTTCCCCAAAGACCATTTAAAAAAAGCTATTGCTGAAATTGAAGAGATGTGCAATATTTTGAAGGGAGAAGGTGTTATTGTCAAGAGGCCTGATCCAATTGACTGGTCTGTGAAGTATAAAACACCTGATTTTGAGTCTACAGGTAAATGGTTTTCCATTATTGAAGGTCTTGACTGTTCAGCTCTTGTCTGAGTCACTCTGGATGTTATCTAGTTTACCTTTCAATTAGGACCAGGATTATCACCAGCACTAAGTGAGGGCAGTGATTTCTGTAGCTAAGACTTGGAAGATCTCCAGGGATGGAGATTCTGCCACCTGATTTGCTGAGCAGCTTCAGTGCTGGGTGAATTTCCTGATGAGAGGCCTTTTCCTGACACCCAACCTGAACTTCCCACACCAGCATCTCCTGCCAAGTTCCCTCTCTGTGCTGCCACTGCCAAGAAGTGCTAATCTGTCATGGCCCTCAAAGTGGCTGTAGAAAGTTTCTGCTTTGTCCCCTCCTCGCCACATGGAAGTCAAGTGCTCAAAGTCCCTCTGACCCTCTTGGTGGCTCTTTGTTAAATCCTGCACTTGGATCCATCTTAAACTATGGAAGGCAAAACAGATGAGACAGAACTTCACCAGGAAGACCCTCACAAGTGTCCAGGAAATTTGAATGTCCCTTTACAAACACACATTCCTCCATGTATGGCTGTGTTTATCTGCAGTGAGAGCACACTGCTCACCAAGCTTTGCATCAAGCATTGTCCCAAGGCTTCTTTCATTTAAAATACATTGTTAATTTTTTCTAGTGGAATTCAAATTCATTAAGGAACAGAAAATATTAAGGAAAAGTCTAATGGGACTATTTCTGCACTAGTTCTGTGTTGCATCAAGTTCCTCTTCTGTGCTATTACTTTTTAGAAGGATAGTATATAAAGAAATGCTGTTCACTTGGAAAATTTGCTGCCCATCAACACTTTTTAAAATCATCTGGGTAATGCATAAGCCTTGGTCTGGTTAATTTTCATTAGCCAAATTATGAAGTGGAGGCTTGAGATGGATGGGTTTCATCTATCTGTGAATCTGTTATGAGTGAGGCTTTGTAACGAAAATTCCATGTATTGTGAATGAAAAATATTACTTTCAAAAATTACTGAAGAATGTAAGAACCTGATATTATGTGCTGGCTTCCTCACATTGCTAAAAATTATTTTTGCCATTATTTTGGATAGAAATAATGGTAAAAAGAAAGGGAAAGTGCCTGATCTGAAAGAGCTGAGAAAGGCATCTTTGTCTCATTAATGGCCACTTCCCTTCCAGGTATGTATGCTGCCATGCCAAGAGACATCCTGTTAGTGGTGGGAAATGAAATTATTGAAGCTCCTATGGCTTGGCGTGCTCGGTTCTTTGAGTACAGGGCATATAGACGACTAATCAAAGATTATTTCAACAGTGGTGCTAAGTGGACAACTGCCCCCAAACCCACAATGGCAGATGAACTCTATGATCAGGTACTGTTCTAAATTCCCTTCAGAACTTCAGTTCTTGTTGTACAGAATTTTGTGGATAGTTTCTTGGTCTTTTGATTTTTAGGATTCACAAAATTGTGAAGGAGAATGGCACAAAATAACTCTGGAGAATTGTTTTTTTTTCCTAGAGTGTGCAAACATTCTGCAGCTGAAACTCAGTGTGTGCAGTCAGAGAGCAAGGAACAGGAAGCTGTGTCTATTGAATTCCTCTGCTTTGAATTGTTTTGGTTACTAGCTGTAACTGAGCATTACTAAAGAGAAAGGAATGCTAGAAAAACATCACAGAGATTCTTTTCTAGGATAAAGATTCCATGAGAAGGTCCATATGTCCTGAGTGCATTGGGAAAGTGGGAAAGAATATATATTCACAGAAAAAACCCAGCTCTTAGTCCTTATTTTGCATGATGATTGGTATTTTGAAAGTTAAGTAAAATAAACAGTGAAGGATCTAAACTGTATTTACCTTCCAAATATAATAATGAACAGTTTCTTTTTTTTTTTTTTCCTAATTATTTTGAACAATCTTGGTAGTTTCCTATAAACTCCCAAATGCATGAGAACCTTGGTGACAGCCTTTACAATAAATGCAGTAAAGTCATTGTGAAATGATTGCAGCTTTCTGGGGACAGTGTCATCAATGACACAAAGGAGACTTTGTTAAACAAGATTACCTTAGAGTCACCTTCAGTATTAGAAAACTTCCAGAGCCTGTAACTTCTTACCTGGTATTTTTCATTTATGCTGGATTTTTACATCTCACTTGTTCTGAATTGTCTTATTTAATTTTAAAATTATTTAAATAATAAAGATCCATCTTCTAGCTCTAAGTTCTGCTCCATGCTAAAATGTCAAAAAGTAAGGAGTCAACATTTGTTAGGAAATAGCTTCCATTCCAGTATTTCTGTCACTGTGCAGTGATTTGTTGGATTGGTATTAAACTCCACTGGTAATGAATACTTTTGATCAGGAAGTCAGAATATTATCCACACAGTGGTTCTGAAGAGCAATTAATTTCTTGATATAACTCTTGTCTCTTATCTTATGACTTGTTCTTTAATGTGCTTAAAGCCTTTCACTTTTATGATCACATTTAGATTTTCTTTCCTGTTCTAATAAGAAGTAACCAAATCCACTTTCAAGGAACACACTAGTTATAATTTTAACACATTTTCCTAATTTCAAATTACTCTTCACTAGCAAATTATTTGAGAACTTTCTTTTAACATCTCCAACCTAAAAAGTTGTTCTCTTTTCTACAACTAGAATTATCCAATCCACTCTGTTGAAGACAGGCATAAACTGGCTGCTCAGGGAAAATTTGTAACTACAGAATTTGAGCCATGCTTTGATGCTGCTGACTTCATTAGAGCTGGAAGAGATATCTTTGTACAAAGGAGCCAGGTAAACAAAGCTTCCTTTCAACACTTTTGGTATCTCTCTTAATGATTGATATTTTGTCTTTTAAAATTCCTGAGCAGTGTTAAAACAAGAGAGTTGGCAAAAGAAATTGTTCTTCATAGAATGTTTGATATACAGGATAAGACTGCCTTCCAGGTAAGGGGTTAGCTAAAGGCACAAGATTCTCTATTATATTTGCTTTAAATATTTAATGAAATAAAACCTTAGGCAAACTAAACTTGGATACAGCTTATATTCCAGCCTAGTGAAGCTTAATTTGTCCTGTTTTTCAGGTTACAAACTACATGGGTATTGAATGGATGAGGCGACACCTTGCACCAGACTACAGAGTGCACATAATATCCTTTAAGGACCCCAACCCCATGCACATTGATGCCACTTTTAATATCATTGGGCCTGGTCTTGTGCTCTCTAACCCAGACCGTCCCTGCCACCAGGTGAGAGTGTACAAGGGGGATTTTTGTGTTTAAAACCACTCAGCTGGGTCAGTTCCCTGCTGGGAAATTACTGTTCCACACATTCTCTGTGTGTTGTATCCTAGGTCCATGGTTAAATATGATGGAAGAAATCTGATTTCTAATAATGTATCAAAGCAAGCACCTGGGATATACTACTTCTCTGAACAGTTCCACTGCTTAAAACACTTTAATTGTATCCTAAGAGCAATTAAAGGGTTTCGTCTGCTCAGATGAGAAATCTCCCTTTTCAGTCCTATTTTGGAAGCCTCTCCTTTGGTATTAATTGGACCAATGGCAGGAAGGTGGTTGTTACTCAGGCATTCAGCTTTGAATTCCTTCTGAAGAGTAGGGAAGAGGAGAGATATATAAAACCTGCTGAACTGAGAAAAAGCTGATATTTCTGAGCAGCACAGTGAGATCAGAGAGCTCTCCAGAGGGGAGAGCTCATCCCTGTTACAGTCACGTTACCTGCACTGCAGTGCTTGGGGGTTTTTGTGAGGATCCCTGGGACTTCAGCACCTGCACAACCACACGGAATAGCTGAGCTGGCACTGAATGAGAGGGGCAGAGTTGGGTGCTGCACACTGAGAGCCACATGCAGGGCACAGCTCCTAAAAACAGCCTCAGTCTCTTCTTGGCAGGTGGTTTCAGTGAATGTAATTCAGTCCAATTGAATTACAGCCTCCTTTAGCATCCATTCTGAGAATATAATTTTAAAACAATCTTATTTTTTCCTGCCCTTTTCCCTTCCACAGTTTTTCATAATGTTACTTGGAAGAGGATGTTCTTGGGTCTTCTTGTATTAAACCCATATCCTGTGATTTTTTCAGGGAAAATTGCTGCCTGCGTAGATAGAAAAGATAAATACAGCTTGCTTTCATAAAAACTGGTTTGGCGGTTCTGGATGAGTGGTGGGGGTGTGTGAATGGTGCGGATGAAAGGGGCTTTTCTTGAATGGTGCCGATGAAAGGGGCTTTTCTTCCAAATCCTGGCAGCCGGGCTGGTTTGTCAGGTGTTCGGCATTGGAGCTCCACCTCGTGGAACACTCCCAAACACTCTCCCAACATTCAGGCAACGAGGATGAAAAGTCAGCTCTCCTTCACCAAATTATCCTCCTCTTAATTTTAATTTAATTGTGTAGATCTTAGAGACACAAATTATTCCTTGAGATGCCCTTACATTGTTCCCTTTGTTAAATGAACTGCGTATGAATTTTCTCATAAAAAGAGAAGGAAAGGTAATTTTGTGTTATTTCTGATGGGTTTGTTTTTAGAAACACCAGTGTAACTCATATTAATGGCTTTTATAATCATATGGGAAGAAATAAGACAAAAAGATGGTAATTGAATATGTTTTGCTTGTTACCAATACATTTACTTAACAAGCTCCAAAGTGCAAATGGTATCTTTTGTCTTTAGCATAAATAAAACCAATAGAAATAAATGTTATTGGCATGCAAACTCTAAAAAGACTTTTAGAAATGCTTGTATGAAAGCCCGAATGAAGGCCAGAATAGTGAACTGAGTGCAGGGGCTGTCATGCATATTGGAATATTCTGGGAAAATGTGGCATAGGTCTTAGGACATAATGTGATACTCCAAGAACCCTCTTGAGAATATATTTAAATTGCTCTTCCAGATTGAGCTCTTCAAGAAAGCTGGCTGGACTGTGATTCAACCCCCAGTGCCACTCATCCCAGATGGTACAGTCACCCTTCCTTTTCTAAGGATTCCAAGAGTACTCTTGAGGTTATTAATACTGAGTAAAGCTGGTGCAGCACAAGGTTTGTTCTCCTGTTTCAGATCACCCCCTGTGGATGTCTTCTAAGTGGCTCTCCATGAATGTCCTGATGCTGGATGAGAAACGAGTGATGGTGGATGCCAATGAGACATCGATCCAGAAGATGTTTGAAAAGCTGGGTATGTCCTAACACACTTCTACATACACTTAAAAGAAAATTATTGGGCCACCAGCCAGGGTAAATGGAGGTTTCACTTAAAGTAGTCTGAGCAGCCAGCACTGGAAAAAGTACTGGATTAGCAAGTAAGAACAATTCAGTGATTTTTCTCTTGAATACTTCAGTCATAGAAATAGGGTCTTCTTTTTCTCCCTGTAGCTTGTATCACATAAAGGTATGAGTGACAACTGAAGTTATTGCTAGGATGCCTTTGAATTAGTTTTTTTTATTGTTAATTGTCCAGTTTGAGGTCAACGTCTGTCTTGCAGAGGTTGAGTGCACTTAGTGCTGAATTTTATAGAGCTGGGAATCCATCACTGCCAAAATGCTTTCAGATTTTTCTAGTTACAAACTCATTGTACTTTCAAATGTCAAATTAAGACCACTTAACCCAGGCGTTTCTGCTCATTTACAGACAGTCTCAGTCCTGTGAGATGTAACTTCATTGCAGTGTGGAATTCCTTCAGATATGCAGAGACAGAACTGTATTTGAACATAAAATCTGGAAGTCTTATTATGCATAGCTGCTCAGTCTTAGGTTGTTCTATTGCATGACCAAAGAGTTGAAGATCTAAAAACACTTGAAAGTACTTAAAGAATGCTATTAATGCTAATCATGGGTTATCTTTTACCCCTGAACTTCACAGTCTGTGTGAATTCTAAATAAACTCAGTCAGGAAGTTTGTAGGACTGACTGAGATGGGTCTGCTGGGAACAAAACTACTGCTGACCTAGGAGATAGATTCAACTGAGCTGCTCCTGAGCTCCTGAAAGTGCCAAGAAGCAGAAAGGCAAACCCTGTAACAGAGAAATTGTCTGATCCTTCTGTTAGGACTTTGTATGAGCTGAACCACAGCTGAAACAAAGGGATAGGAAGCTTAAGCTAAAGAGCCTTTTTTCCCTTTCTGAGAAGGAGGGAGCCAGAGCTATCTACCTTGAAGGCTTCTTTTCTTGAGAGGCACTTGAAAGAGCACATGCAGTGTCTGAATCATAAATGCTCACACACATTTATAAAAATGTGTCCTGACCATATATTGTAGCAGAATTTCAGCTGATTCTTCACATACTGCAAAACCTGAATTTATCTTTTTAGTGTTGGCACATCATAACACATCAGACACTGGCTGTGCTCCAGGCACTGTGTATTCCTGAGGGTATCACCAGAATAAACAAGCCAGCTATGTTCCTAGTCTGTTCTTTGCCTAGAATGTGAGAAAACGAATAAATATTTGTTTTCTCACATTCTAGGAGGATATAGTAGGAAACTAGTAGGAAATACGGTCCACATTTACACCCAGCCATATGATCTGATAAAATATCATCTGATGTTCTGACCAGAGCTTGCCATGTGAAGGTAAGGATCTAATTTTAAGGTGTGCCTTGCCTATTTCTTGCAGGCATTTCTACCATTAAGGTGAACATTCGCCACGCCAACTCCCTGGGAGGCGGCTTCCACTGCTGGACGTGTGACATCCGCCGCCGCGGCTCCCTGCAGTCCTACCTGGACTAAAGAGCCCAACAGGCAGCTTCTAAAACAGGCATAGAAAATGGGCAAATCACTGCCACTCTTGTTAAAATGACTGCATGAGCTCTAGTGCTTGATAAGTGGTGTCCTCATAATGGTCTGGTAATGTTTTGTTCTTAAATACCCTTCACTTTCAGTAGGCTAATTGAAAATACTTCCATCAGCAATACAGGTTTTCTGGCTGCCTTTTTGAAAGACATCCTTCATCTGTGAAGCCTTTGCACATTGGCTTTGAATGTAAAAGCTTGACAAGATAGCTAAAAGGTCTTGGTTACAAAAGCTTGGTCACTAATACTGGATATCTACCTCTGTCTAGTTACCTTATCAAATAGGCAGCTTGAAATGTGAAACTTGAGTAAACCTTCCTTATTCCTTTTAACCACCTCATTGTTCTAATATATTCATGTCTAATGAAGTTGAAATAGATGCAACTGTATAGATCTCTTAGGGAACCAAGTAATTTTATCATGTTTTTCATGTCTAGCCATACAGAGAATTTTCAGTATGATCTAACTTTTAAGACATGTTCACTTCACTTACTTGCTATGTTCTACATTTTCTCCTGATGCATGTCATGCACCTGAGTACTTTTTTATATTGCTTTTTGTATTGCTGAAATCGGGTTTTATTTAACTTTTAAGTGTACAAATGATAGCTAATATTCTGCTTGTACAGGTTTCACTCTCAGTTGTTTACATAACTTAAAAAGAGGCACAAAAGAAAAACCCAACAATAACTCCCCCCCCAACCTTCTGACATCTCACAACCCGGATTTCCTTCAGCTGTAGCAGATACAGAAATATGTATCAAACATGCCTGATGCTATGGAGGAATTTGAGTTTTGATTCCTGAATATGTACTTTTTATGCTAATAAAGATTTTTGCATTCTCAATTTGTTGCCCTTCTGTTAATTTGTAAGTATGAAACGTCTGGATGGAGACAAAATACACATGGATTTTTTTTTCCCTGTAAAATAAGTAACATCTTAAACTCTTGTATAATGCAGAAAGCCTTTATAGTGTATTATTCATATACCATGTTTCTACCTCTGTTTTGCAAAGAAGTATGACTGACGGGGGAAATTTTAATTTTAAATTTTAAAAGGTAAATTTTTAAATTTTTAAGGGGCTTTCTTTACAGTGGAATAACTTGAAAAATGCTGATAAGAGGCAACAATTTCCCCAGTAACCTGTTCAAGAGGGACTAACACAGAGACAGCAAAACCTTAGAGGAATGATGAAGGGAACATAATATGTAAGAGTGTTATGGTGGATGCCACCCCATAATAGTAATACATATAATATTCCAAGTTATTTTTATTCTTGCACAGAGGGAGGTTAGCCTGTGTCACAGTTGGTTTTGGTTAGACAAGAACCTGGAAATGGGAGTCTGCAGTGAGAAGCAGGCCTGGTTTCTGCTCTGATATTGAATTAAAAGCAATTTTATGAAGCCAAATTACACGTGGGCAGCAGGATCCTGCTGGCCACAGGAAGCAGGAGTGATGGTGTTTGACCCCCTCTGTTCCAGACTGCAGTTCACATGTAAATAAACCAAAAATTAATGGGGGCTGCACTTGAATTGTCCTTAATTATTTTTCACTGTTTTTACGGGCCAGTAAATACTTGCTTCAGAGAAGGTCAGATCAGCTTTCAAACCATCTGAAGCTGCAGTTCCAGCTGTGAGGACAGATGTAAATCAGTTGGCCAAATCCCACAGAGGGCTCAGGGTGGGCTCAATCAACTGCAGGGGCTCAGCTGACCCCTGCCTGGGCAGGGCCCTGGGATTTGCCTCCCGTTTTCCTGCTGAAACTCCAGTAAATTTGCTGATTATCACAAGCATGTGCCTTGCCATACAGATGCCTGTAATAACAGCTCTTCATGTCTGCTTTTCAGGTAAGATACAATTCTTAAAAGTACCAGCTCCAAGCCAGAGAGGATGTGAGAAGAAAGTAAAGTCTCTGCGGCAGGAATCAGCTCCTGTTTGGAGGTGAAATTCATGGTTGGGAATGCTGAGGGCCAGTGTGACACAAACTGCAGGAAGGGAGGGGGTGTTTGCCCTACTTAGTGGGCAAAAGGGAAAGAATATTTTTTTCCAGTCAATTTGTTTGAGCTTTGTCTGTCCCAGCAGAAATTGGTTGTTTCTTGCTTCAGTGTTTTCTGAGTGTTTCTGCTGTCCAGTTTAAAATACTCCCTTTTGGCTCCACTATGCCACCTGTATGATTAAAGCCCCAAAGTGGCAAGCCTGGTGGACAGTTCTGCAACTGCTGCTAATGCCTAACAAGGGTAGGCTGGTGTCTACCTCAATTTAAAATTAGTCTTGCTTTTCAGGTCAGAAATTAGGGCCATTGCAGATGTTTTTTCTGGTGTTATGCAGTGCAGGTGGAAATTTGAGTGTTGATTCCATGTATATTTCTGATAGTTAAAGAGCCTTTTAGAGTTTTTTTCCCTGTTCTGGAAATCCAGAATATTTGAGGCACTTTATTCTTGCCAGGGAGCAACCCAGTGTGCTCAGCTGTGCTGAAACTCAGGATACCCCTGATCCTCCAGCATTTATCACTTCCCAACAGGGTCTGCTTCTGCTTTCCTTCTGCTGCAGCATTCTCTGAGCTTAATTAAGCAGGCAGGAAATAGCTTTATGATAATGAATGATGTCCCAAGTTAGTGGTTCATTCATTAGTTTATAGCAAATTGTCACAAGTTATGACTTAATGAAGTCAAATACATGAATGAGAAGTGCTGGCACTAGAGGGTGCTGCTGTGACGCCAGTAGCTTTCCTCCAGCCCGTCCTAAAAGATGTTTTAGAACCATTTTTTACTTACTTGTCTTTTTTTTTCTGATGATGTTTGATCAAAGTTCTTGAAAACACCTCAAGATTTTTCCCGACTATACATATAATTTGTTTGATAATACATAAAGTCCTATTTCTCAGCATCAAAAAAGGACATATCTATACACACAAAAACAGTGGCTCTGGGTGTAGGGACACAGACGTTTCCTTAAGGGCTGGCTGTATTGTTTAGGCTTGCACAGGTTGTCAGAAATCAAATCAGGGCCAAATGAGGGTGATTGTTGCCTCTTTAAACCATCCTCACATGGGCTGAGCACCATATAATTTAAAATTATGGCCCAAAAGCCACATATATAGAGAGACTCATTCCCTGTTCTTTTAGATACCTCCTGATTTACAGGAAATTAGGACAAAATACTGGTATTTTACTGAGACTCAGTATAGGTGAGATTTCTGTGGATGATGTGGTCTATCTTGGCAGTTCCTCTTCCCTCAGATTAATTCTAGATTCCTTCCTTCAGTTAATGAAAATATACCACTTGCTCTTAGAAGTATAACATACACTTGGAAGAACTAGAATTTAAGATGAACTAGAATCTATTCACATTACCCTTAAGAAACTCCAACTCATTAGGACAAACTGCAATTAAATTTTCTACAGAAGCAGGGACTGCTTGCAAATTGCACACTATTTCTTTTGTAATTTGAAATATAATCGTGATAGAACCTCATTTCTGCTGCACTTTTGAACAGCAAATTCAAATCCAAACGCAATCTCTCCTGTTTCCTCTTTTGTCTATATGAATTCTGAGTTAGCAAGGCACTGAAATAATTGCTGGGGGATCTGCTTGGTGCTTAGAGGGATCTTGGGGAGAGTTTGGCCCTGTCTAATTGAAATACTGAACTGTGATCAAGGGAGCTACAGTTCAGTGACCCAGGTTTTCTTACTCATGCAGAACTTGTGAGGTTTTGTCCTGTCAAAGGACTTTGATCAAAACATCATCAGAAATAAGATGAGTTGTCCACTGAGCAATACAACTGCCAGTGAGCATGGGGCATCCGTGTGGAATAGGAAGTGATAACACATCTGGGGTTTTTTAATTATCATTGAAAGTGTCATTATTAACACTTCATCAGTATTTATCTAATACTTAATGCATACAAGTATTTGGTTTACCACAGGCTTTTCTCTCATGGGATACAAATAGTCATTGCATCCTTCAGTGTGGTAGTGGCAATAGAGGGGCTGGGCTTGCTCTTCTCAAGTCATAAATTTTGGAGACTAAGAAACTGCATACATCCCTCTTCATTTCAGGGTGAGGATGTGTGAACCAAATTTCTTTGGTCTTGTGGTGGGCTGGGTTTTCTTGGGATTGCTGACATCCAGAGCTGACATCTCATGCTGCAGGGTGTTATGGTGCCCTAGGGAGCTCCTGAAAAGAAAAGTGAAATAGGAATGACTGTCTCAGTTTAAAACAAGACATGAAAAAACCTCATTCTTCTGCAAAGCAAAGACCTCCTTAAAGAGTCTCCTGCAGCACCTTGTACAAGGTGCCTGACATGGCTTTCTTTGAAGGGACAGGTTTCTCCCCCAGCCCTATTTACAAAGCCCCATTTCTTGGGAGAATTCCAGGGCTGTCAGAAAGATGGTAAATATTGTCATGAAAGGAGAAAAAAGAATTGCAGAGACTGAATTACTTGGCCAAAGGTGAAAGAGGAAACCAGACTAGACATGGAGATAAATTCTGTCTTTTATGTGTGTGGCTTGTACTTTAACCACATTGCCATTCTCTTTTCTATATATCCAGTAATGTGGTAATTGGGATGCTGGCCAAGGGGAGGCAGAGAGAGGATTGCAGCAGTTGTCCTTATCAATTGTTAGGCAATGATTTCACAATTGTAGCTCATTTTCTTCACTGTGAAGCTGAGATGGGCTGTACTCCACCACTGCTGTCTGCAAACACCAGCACAGTCAGATCCTGCCCCTACTTCTGCTAAAAGATAAGCACAATATCATGAAAAATGAGACTTCTTTCCTAAACAAGAGAAGATTTATAATGGTCAAACACTCAAGGTATGCCTAGCAAATACCAAAACCTAAATCCTTTGCAATGATCTTCAAGATGCTGTCATTTTCCTGATAACTTGGGCCCCCGAGTTCAGCTCTCAACCTTTTGTAACTGGAACAAACAGGTTTATTTCACTTCACCAAGAGTCCGTGTTTTCTCACAGCAGCTCTGATCCCTGGCTTATCTTGGGAAGGAAAAAAAATGTATAAACTTTTGTTTAATGTTGGCTAATAGCATCAAAGTTCCAGCAGGGTGTCTATTAACCTGTTCTGACACATCTGCTTGAGGCTGCAGCTTGGAGGTGCCAGGGCAGGGCAACCTTAGCAGGGCTTGGGTCAGAGCCTGTCAGAGCTGAGGTCCCAGAGCCTGCACCCACCATGTGAGCAGCTTGGGGAGCTTTGAACAGTGCTGGGCTGTCACTGAGCCCTGCCAGGCTCAAGGCAGCTGGGAATAAACCTGCCCAGGCTGATGTCAGAGCAGCCTGTCTGTGCCACTGGTGCCTTCCCTCTGCCTGCCTTCCCCTGAGGGTGTGAGCTCAGCTGGGAACTCCCCACTCTGGGTGTATTTGCAGGACCTCTCTGGTCTGCTGGACCACCCATTTTTGTGACCCTGGTGTCTCCTCTCTCTACTGAGTTACTTGAATCTGGCCCCATTTCAAAGAACTTAGGCAGAGCCCATGAGCAATACAGTGCAACTTCCTTAGGAAACAAAACAAGAAATGTTTTTTAGCTTTCCTGGCTGGTCCAGAAGTGGTAAAAGTAATTTCAGACATGTTCAAGGTACTTTCTGTTTGCCTCTACATTAGAAATGCAAAGAGCTTTTTTGTCTCTATGGCTCTTCCATTTCAGAGCAGCTTCTGTTCTCCTGCAGAGGTGAGTGTTGCTCCTGCCTGCTTTCTGAGGGAGAACTCCAGCATGCCGTGGGCGATCCTGAAATAAAAAAGGAAACTGATACCCAGCTGCAATTACAGCTCTCACTTCCTGATCTCCGCTCCTGGGCTGGACTTCAAAGCCATCTTTGGAGCCATTCTGCACTTTCCCTTTTCTTTTTCATCCTTTCCTTTCCTTTCCTGGTGGACTTTGACATCAGGACTGCAGATGCACAAACAGGTTTGGTCCTGGGGCTGCATCCCCCAGCTGCAAGTCACCCCTGGGTGGGGGAAGAGCCTTCACCCATTTTACAGGGAAAACCACCGAGCTGCAGAGACAAATGTCTGGCCTGTCATTGCCCAAGAAGCTTGTGACTCATCCATGGGGAGAGTTCTGATTTCCTAAATTAGTTTGGAGTAAACCAAGCTGTGGGCTATCCTTCCTGTGATCTGACACAACTCGAAACAGATGTCTGGTTTATACTAAAGGTTGAAGCTGAAAACCTTGTGAGTTTGCTTCTCCACAGCAACCATAGGAAAGTTTATCTTACGTTATGCTGCGTATGTGGAAAGTGTTTCCTTTGATTGCTCTGTTTTAAATTAGGAAATGGTCAATTCAAAACCAAAAAAACCTGTGAAAATTACTGCCACAGAATGTCATCAAAGCAGGAGACATAACATGGACACCTACGTGGATAATGAGATACAGCACTTTTGCCTGATATTTAATGCAAGCAAATTTCAGAAGGCTGGGTTTGCCTACTCTGGAGCATAGCTAGTATGTCACTAAATGGGTGACCTGTAAAGAGAAACCAGAGAAAAAACAAAATGCAAAGCAATTTGATATTTCAGGCAGGCCCCTTGCTTGCTCTCTTAAAATTCAAATGGCAATTAGTGATCAGAGATATTTTTTTCCCAAGAGAATTAAAGGAACAGTAGAAAAAAGAGTCCTTGAAGTTGCTGTAATAAAAATAAACAGCCCTTGTGCATAATTGGGGCAAAGATTGGTCCAGTCCCCTCCCCGTTCCTGTCCTGCACCTTGCCTGAGGCTGAGCTGGGCAGGGAGGGCTGGCCAGGGGTGCCCCAGGGGCCAGGACTGGGAGACTCTGGGGTTCTGTGCTGGGAAAGCTCCTGGGCTCTCAGAAAATCACCTGGGCATGCAAAATCACAGAGAGAGACATGGAAACTTGGTGAATATTTGCAGCAGAATCTTCTAGCTGGGAAGGGAGTACCTCATCTGGTTATCTGCTGGTTTGGATAGGGAGTTCATGTGAATTATTTCACAAGAGACCAAACTTGCTCAACTGTGTTGCTGCAGAGAAATGAGCAGTGCTGGGAGCCCAGGGCTCGTGGTGGGCCTGGGAGAAAGCTGGGCTGGGGCTACACCTGAGCCTGTGGGGCCAACCCAGCTTTGCTTTTCCTTGAGTTTCTGTGGGCAAATCATAGAGGGAACCTGCCTGTCAGTAGAGAGAGGTGCAAGTTTGTGAAGGTATTGAACAAGTGCTCTGCTTGCTGGTTAAGATACCGACTCTGAGTATTGCTGGTCTCACAGCACAGGAGGGGGAACTGAGGCACAGGGCTTCTGATTTACCTCACTGATTACAAAATCAGTGGCAGATACAAGCTAAGTTGCAGGTTTCCTAATCTGCACTCACATTTTGCCTTGCTCTCTCCCTAAAGACACACCAATGCTCTCATTATTCTTGCCTTTTTTGTCACGTTTGTCTTCACTTCCCTGAAATAAATAAGTAATCAAGCAATGTGTACTCTGGTCTCATCAGATATACCCTCCTCAGTATTTGAGGGTCTGTAATTATTATGTCACAAGATAGACACTTCCAGTTACTGACAATTTTGATAACATGTAATCTCAAACTACTTAAAAACTATTGAGAAATATCTCATGAATTCTTATGTGACTAATGATGAGTAGAATGGAGCATGTGATCTCAACCAAACCACTTCTGCACTTTTTGCTTCAATGGCAGAAAGAGGTCTAAAAATCAGATTCCTGTATAGCTAATTTTCAATGATGCTGCCAATATGAGCATTGCATTAAAATATTTTATATTCAAACAGAATTAATTTTAATCTTTCTGCACAGTTGCCATTCCCTGCCCCCCACTCAAAAAAAAAAAAAAAATTGTTTCCTGCCATATAGAAAGAAAAGTTGCATATCAGAGAGGGGGCAAAAGTGGCCTTTATTTCCCAGAGTAGCCAGTGACCCTGGATTCCTTTCTTGTCTGTAAAGAGAGGCCTTTCCTGAGACAGACCAAGAGGCTGCACTGAAAATGAAGCCATGTTTGTCTTTGAATAGATGTCAGAGATCACAGTTGGTTTCGAAATTTTAGGGCAGCAGCTATCTGCAGTGGCACTGCCTGATACACAGTGCAAACAGAACAAAGGGGGTCCATGTTTGGTTATCTGCTCTTATTTATATTTATTGTAGCCCTTCTCTCCAACACGTACGTGTGCTTGGAGAGAAACGTCACTTCCTAAACTGAGTGTGCTCTTTAGGTGTGTGGTTGCTCCTGAGAAAAAGAATCCATTTGTTTGAGGAAGCTCCCATAGGGAGTCTTCTGGTGTGACCTGATTTTTACTGACTCTGGCAGGGAATGGAGGCCATTCTGTAAATTCACCTCTATTTTATGTAGATTTTGGAGAGTGAGTGGAGCCTTTTTAAGCTGAGCATGTGGCAGATGAAAGTCTTGTGGGCATCTGGATGGGAACTTGTGATCTCTGCTGAAAAATATCCCGTGGGCATTACCCACCCAGCCTGCTGGGGTACAGGGTCTATGCATCCTTAGTGAAAAAAGCTGAGGGTTTTGACCCCAGTGGCATTCACAGACAGAGCCTTGTGGGTTTGTATGTAGCCCTTGAATGTCTGCTGGAAGCTTTGCATGGATCAGAACCTCAGCTCAGAACAGTCAGCCCCTGCCATCTTCTCTGGGCTTCTTTCTTCAAATAAAAATATTTTATCTACCCAAGCAGTAAGTTGAATGTAAGTTGGCTTTATCACTGCAGTGACGTTGGATGGTTGGTTGGTTGCTGGGTGACCTTGCTTCTGATTTTATGGTCTAGGCCAGCAGAGAGGTGTGGCCATGCAGAGCACTCCGTTGTCAGGCTTCTCCTGAGATGGTCAGAGGTTCAGTGTCAGCTCCCTACAGCGCTGGGAACCTCTGCCATTTGTTATTGAAAACCTGGAAGGGCTGAAGGACAGAAATGCCTGACAGGAGGAACTATTGAGGCTTATAAGAAAGGCCAAGCTCTGTGGAATCCAGCACAGAACCAGGATCTGCAACCTTGGATTAGACCAGTGGCCATAAAAGCGACATGTGACTTAGCAGGGCTTTCACAAGCTGGGATACTGGAGCCTGCATGCTTTGCTTTGCTTTTGCTTGGAGGGAGATTTAATGGTTTTCATTGGAAAACAAAATTTTGCAACTAATCAGACATGGAAGAAAATGAAGGAGCAGATACTTTGGAAACCAGCTCTGTCTGTAATGGTCCTTGGTGCAAGGTGAGAACTTTTATTCCCCCTTCATTTACAAAATTAATTATCTTTCTGCTGTTTGCCGGTGACTTCGGTAAACCATTGCCCTTGGACCAGACCGAATGCAACCTCTGCATCAGCTTTGTAAACAACTTCAGAAATTCCTTAGAGCAAGGCTGTGCTAAACATTAGGAACAGAAATGAAATGGTAATGTGTGAGGTTAAGGGACTGTCATCCACCTCCCTGGAAGTAACAAATATCTGATTAACTGTAGTACAGTTAATCAGATACAGTCATAAATATCTGATTTCTGTGCTGTGGAAACTACCAAAAGAGTTTTCTTAGGTGCTTGGAGAATCCAGAAACTTCATGTAAATTTAGCAGAGCCACTGCTTTAAGATTTGCAGGTCAAGCGTGTTGAGTAAAACTGTAGCAAGCGTAGGGTAAGATAAGCATTAACTTGAGCAAACAAATTGACAATTTAAGTGCGTGGAACTCAGTGTCCAGCAGCAACTCCTGCTCCCCCAGAGCTCACAGAGAGTGTTTAACCTCCTGATGGGTCAGCCTTGCTTCTTGTCAGACCCTGAGCAGTGACGTTCAGAGATTGTTTTCTGTTTGCTTGTGTTTGTAATTTGATCTCATGTAACAACATTGTCCTCGGCTCACATATAACCACAGGGTAACTCTGACATCCTGCCTGAAAAAAAATCCTTGTTGTTTCCTGTGTTTGACGTTTGAAAGATTTCCAGTTTGGACAGGTTCATGTGTTTATATTAATCTCATCCTGCTACTTGAAATGAAACGATTAGCATTTTGGAAGTTGGATATTCTACTTCCATTTTGGTTTCCCCCAAAACACTGGGGCTTGTTTTCTTCACAAGTTTTGGAGGGGAATGGTGGAAGTTTTACTGTTGCCTGTGCTGACTCCTTTTTCATTTGTGCTATGGAAAAGGAGTCTCTGGGAGGTGGTGTCAGAAATGTGCCAGTTTTGATTTGAGCTCAGTGTTGCCTTTTATTCATAGGAGTTACTGGAAACTAAGAAAACTAAGGAAAACTAAGGGAAATCTGAAAATATGAGTGCTTGGGCTACTTATTAAATAATATTTTTAGTGAATACTGACACGTGTACCTTGTGAAAATAAGTTTGAAGAGCTGGTCAAGCAGAAGAAAAACAATTACCTTGTCCTGTTGGAACATCTCAGCATTGATTGCTTGGTGCATCTCCCACAGCTCTGCTCAGACAGTTCTCATCAGTGCTTAGGGTCCTTCACTTCAGCATGTCTAACAAAAACTAAAAAAATTGCTGCTTCATTTGCTGTTTGCCACGCTTATTTTTTGTTTATAAAGTTGGATATCCAGTTAAAAGGCAGAAGCAACACTAAAAAAAAGAAAAAGGACAAAACAATGAGAGTAGTTTGTAAACATGAAGGCTAAAAATCACTCACCTCAAATATTTGGCAACTGGGCAATAATAACAAAATATGTTCACAGAACTATAGAGCAGTTTGCAATCAAAAAGTCCATGTTTTCATAGTATATATTATTCATCTCAGATCCTGATTTCTGTGGAGGCAGAGGGCTAGAAACTGTTTTCTAGAAGTAGTGTACTCAGTTTTTACTACATCTACAAGTGTGCCAATTGGTGCTTTTTCACACAAATTTTAATTCATGGGAGCCTGGGCAGGATGCATGGTTGTGGCAGCAAAGAATATATTGAATAACAACATGCACTCTATCATGGCCTAAAAGTTCAGAGAGTAGGTGAAGATTTACATATTATTGTTTTGTGCCTCATAGGATATAATTTTCTTTCTGTGAACCCTGTGATATTTTCTAGTTTTTCCTTTAAAAAATAGGAAACCCCCCCCTGTCCTGGGAAAAATCTAGGGGATTTTTTTCAACCGTATTTTAGTTATATTGGTTGCAGTCTTAAAATTTTTATTTCACTGCGATAGCACATTTTTTCTCAATAAATATTGAGAAATAATATTGAATATAGCTCATTATTCAGCTGTTCAGCAACTGCCTTCACATCTTTCAAGTGCAAATTTGTGTTTGCAAATAACTTTGTCTGCCTCTCATTGTGGGTACAAGTGTTACTCATTAGAGCTTTTTGTCAGCCTCCCAAAATGTGGTAATTGAAGATCCAGCTACAAATATTTCTGTTTGTGTTTCCTATCTTAGTGTTTAGTTTAAGAGGGTTGAATCTTAAGCAAAAGTGTGTTGATGTTCTTTTGTTTATGTTTATTATAGAATCATAAAATACTGTCATTTTCTGTGGTTTGCTGAGCACAGAGACCTGCACGTGGGCTGGCTTGCACCAGCGCCAGCAGGGCCTTGCTGTCATACAATTCTAAATGCACTTAGAGGTTTTCAAATCAAAAAGAACTGGTTAGTTATTAACTTGAAGAAATATCTGATTTTAGAGAACAGAAGATTACAAAACAAACTGGATTTTCACCAGCTCCTGAAGGGCAAACAGTACACTACTCTTCACATTTCCCTGCAGTGTGTGTTTGTGTTGAAGCTTTTTCACTCTCATAGTACTTGATGTAAATGTTAATTAGCACTCCGGGGGAAATGTGTTAACAAATGTACCTTTGACACAGGTCCACAGCTAAGCTTTGCTCTGTAGCTGCAGGCTGGAAAGATTAGCTGGCAAAGCTGGTGCAGCTTTTGAGGAAACTCTTCAAACAGGAGTTCAGGAGAGCTTGCTGAGCTCTTGGACTTTGCTGCTCTGTGGAAGAGGTGCTGGGTAAAATGTGAGCACTTCTAAGAAAGAAGAGCAAACTCCTAGAAAAGGGATATTTCTAACCATAAACAGTGTTCAAATAAGCCTGCCTGGGCTCTGGCTTTCGTGTGATGAAGATAAAGTGACTTAGCACAAACTTTGTGGCAGAATTTATTCCTTCTCCTCCCCCAGTGCTGAGCTCGATTAGCAAGAAGTGAGGGTGGTACAGTAATTCCTGTAAGTTGTCAGAGTAGAAAGGTAACAGTAGTGCATTCATAAACACATTTACCTCATCACTGCACTCCTTTCCCTTTCCATAAACACCAGGGCAGGGATTCAGACATGGAAATCCTTCACTGGCTGGGATTTTTCAGCAGTATTCAAACCTGCCTCAACTCAAGTTAGTGTGTAGATATATTGGTGGTTTCTGGCCAGATTAAGTCCAGAGCTTGCCATTACTTTGTGAAAACATATGCAGAGCCACTTCTCAAGACTTGGGTTGTTCAGCTGTTCATTTCTGTGCAGCATCAAATCCTGATTTCTCCCTGATGAGGAATAGCTCATATTTAAGACACAGTGAGAAGAGTCCCAGGTTATTAAGCACCCTCTGGAAATGAGGTCTGTGATTTCAGCCCAGCCCTCCTGAAACTGGTGTGGGCTTTGCAATAGCAAGGAAAACCCTGCTGCAGGAGCATTCCTGCTCCTCCAAGAGCAAAGGGAAAAACTGCAGTTGGAGTCCCCTCCTTCCCTGGAGCAGGAGGTTGCATGAAGGGTGCTGGTGTTACCACAAGGGTCTTGATCAGCTGGGCTAACCCTGGCACCCTTCTCATGTTGCTCTCAGCAGGTATTTGCAAGAAGGGTGCCTCACTTATTTCCTTCCTGTAAAATGTTTTTTTTTCTGGCTTTTACAGCCCTATGGGTGGTTTCAAACCAGTGAGCTGTTGCTGGTGAGGGGCCACAAGCCTGACTGGGAGGATTTCAGGGACTACAGCATGGACTAGGAGGGTGGGCAGGATGTGAACTGGTGCATATCTGAGTGCTGAGCAGCCCACAGGACATGGTTCAGAGCCCTGGGCAAGCCTGACCTCTAAGCAGGTCAGCCATGGAGAGGCTCCTTTCTGCTCTCCATGTATGAAGCAGGCTCCTTTCTGCTCCCCATGGATGAACCAGGCTCCTTTCTGCTCTCCATGTATGAAGCAGGCTCCTTTCTGCTCCCCAGGGGTGAAGCAGGCTCCTTTCTGCTCCCCATGGGTGAAGCAGGCTCCTTTCTGCTCCCCATGGGTGAAGCAGGCTCCTTTCTGCTCCCCAGGGGTGAAGCAGGCTGTGCACAGTGCACTTGGGCTGTTTGTCCCAGCCATGCCTCAGCTTGGCTTGGTCTGAGGGCTGGGACAGCCCTGAGAGGATTTCCTGGCAGAGGGAGGCAATGGGAACACTCTTATTTTGAAGTGCAGGTGAAAGAAACACCAATCTCCTCTGCAGTGGGAGATCTCCTCACTTGGAATTGCTGCTAAATAAACGTGGCCTTGACTCGGTTAAATAAGTCCAAAACTACTGGATGGGAGCCCTCTGGCAGGTACTGCCTGAGGATGCTGCTTCCTGGGAGGAGAATTTTACTGCTTCAAAGTGCTCCCTCCTTGTCCCCACTGAGCACAGAGCACCCCAAACCCAGGGTGTGTGAGGCACTGAGCAGGGATGGGAGCCTGGGGAGGCACCCAGCACCCCACAGCTCTGAGCCTGCCCTGGGGCTGCACTGCAGCTCCAGCAGCCTCTCCACGGCCATGGCTGGGGTTTGGCATCCTCCAGCTGCCCATGAAGTGGTGACAGAGGTCAGACCTGAGCTGTGCTGGCTGGTGCTGCGGATGTGTTAAATCACTTTATTAAGAGTGATGGGCTAGATTAGTATCTGGCCCTGCTCCTGCTGAAAAATTCCCTGTGGGAGATACTGGGCCATGGGTTTGGCTGCCCAAAGAGCAAACAGCACATGGCACCTCCAGAGCCAGCTAAAGATAGGTCATAACCAAGCAGCCTGCCTGCTCCTGTGTCCTTTGGCAGTGACAAAAGATAGAAGTAATTTTTACTGTTAAAAACCCCCTTGTTTCAACAGCCTTCCTTCCCATGACTGCAATAAGTTTTCTCAGCTGCTATACTTTTGCTGTTTGCTTCTATATTCATAAATCTTGTCTCCCAAATTTTAGCAACAATAGATATACCAGTCAGCAATTGTCTAAGATCATGTAAAAATTGAAACTTTAATTGAAACAGCTCCATCCAGAGAGTTGCTGTCTATCTGGCTGCTTTTGTTTTGGCTCTTGCTATAAGTAATCTGACTCCACAGTATCCAGCCAGGGGTTAAAATTCAGTTCAAGACAAGTGCAAAACTCTCTCAGGTTTTGATAACTTGTTTGCTGTCTAACTCAGCAACAATCTGGTTCTCACATTCAAGTAAACTGATCACCCAGCAGGAACTGGACTCGTGCCTGGTTGAAGGATGAATGTTGCTCTAGTTGCTCAAAAGGAAAACATACAAGAAACGAGAATCCTTGTTGACCCAACAACTGAAAGAAACATCACAACATTTCCTAAATCAACACACGGCAATTCTCAAAACTAAGTCTGAACAGCAGCCAGCAGCTTACAAGGCAGGAGATGATATTATGACCAATTGAATCTTCCCTGCCCAAGCCATGGGGGTGAGCTGGGAGCTCTGTCTGATGTTCACTCATGTCTCAGAAGAGCTGCTTGTGCATGAACCTACTTGCTTTGCAGTCAGGAAATTTAATTATTGCTTCCACGGTAGCCCTCAAAGAGTACCCTGTGCATGAAAAATGCATTCATACCTGATATGTCCCATAATTTCTTCTGTTTCCGCATATGGGGTTAAGCTTAATGTTCCACGCACTGTGGACAAATAGGAGTTGTCATGGGTACCATAGCCTTGAATTTCCTGTCTCCTGGGTGATTAAATTCCCCACAGTAATTTTACTTTATTGGTTTGTTTCAGTAACTCCTTATTTCCTTGGTTTGCTGTCCTTGAGCGCATTTCACAGGCTACTTGGATCTCCTCAGGCTTTTGCATTTTGTACACCAGTTGCAGGAAAAAATTGAATGTTCTGCACGAGGTGTGTGAAGCAGCAGGGAACAGAGCGGGGTGAAGCCCTGCAGGGGCTCTGTGAGCCCCAGGCTCTGCAGTGGATTCCCAGCTTGTGGAAATCTGTGCTGCTGGAAATCCCCAGCCCCACTGAGCAGCCCACTCCAGCACCTGCACAGCTTCAGCACTGCAGTGTTTCCTCCCACCACGCTGTCTCTGTGCTGTGTGAGGGCATCTCCTCACGTCCTGTCTGCAGGAGAGGTGGAGAACAACTTTATCTGTTCTCCCCAGCAGCCTGGTGCTGGTAACAGCCAGAGTGAGTGCTCAGCCTGCTGGAATTCACA
Organism: Cisticola juncidis; assembly: GCA_013400215.1. NCBI lineage: Eukaryota > Metazoa > Chordata > Aves > Passeriformes > Cisticolidae > Cisticola > Cisticola juncidis. The sequence goes on along the minus strand of VXBR01002039.1, from coordinate 497,479 downwards.
CAGTGTCAGCAGGAACCTGATGGGCTTTGAGAGTTTCTGTCCCTGGTCCTACAGAAACAAAAGGGCTGCCTTTGGTTGATGGGATTTGAGGGCCTTTGCAACACTGCTCTGCTCTGCCAGTGCTTTACAAACTGTCCAGATGTTTAGGTTTATTCCATAATCCTAGCCCTCCAGAAAATGGCATAAAATAATATTGAAATGGGAAAAACTACCTGTAAAAATGTAGCCTTAGCTGGTAAGTAAAATGAGCAAGTAGCTGTTAAATGCAACATTTTATGCAACAGGCATAAGGAGACAGTGAGAGCTTTTGCTGTTTAATATTGAAATGTTCTATAAATAAAGCTAGGTAGCTACATATTGACAAAATCAGTCACCCCTAATTTAAGGCATGTCATGGACAATGGAAAAAGAGTTCCCATAGACCTGACTAATGTGGATAGAAATAGAGAGCAATTTGGAAAACTGAGGCTAGAATGGCATCCGTGTAAGAGCAGAGCCCACTGTCGGTGCCGCCAGCTGAGCGGAGCTTTCCCTCCGAGGAACTGAGCTTGATTAACTGGCACTGCTTACTTTGAAGTCCTGATAATTAAAGCTGGAGTGTCATCTGCATTGTAATTAATATGCTCCTCTGCACCTAATTCATTCTGACAGTACAGATTAATGATGGTAAATGACCAACAAGGATTTATCATGAGATGATTCTTGGTTCTACAGGCTGCCTGAGACAATTACAGGAAGAGATTGTTAACTTCAGGCTATTGTCCCTGTGTAATCGTGCATGTGCATTCTCAGCGTTGTTTTGCAGTAAAACCCATCCAAGGGCTTCATAAAGATTCGGTTATGGCCCCTAAGAGGCTGAGCCACCCTTGTAAAAGTGGGAGAGGGGAAGCTCAGGTTGGTGATCCCACTCTGATTTTTCAGTATCCCGGTTCGTGCAGTCTCTGCTGGTATTGGCAGGAGCTGAGATTGAGCACTATTTCTGCAAATCAGATGCTTTTGTAAATATAATTGTGTTGGAGATTGGGCAACAGGGTCAGCTGTGCAGTGGGGAGCACAGCTGGGGCCGGGCAGCCTTGTCTGTCACCAGTGCTCTGGTGGTGTTGGCAGTGCTGGTGTCTCCTCCATCCATCGGGGAGGAAGCACCTTTTTCTCTGAGCCACAGTAACTCAGCAGTCCTGTCTGCCAAGAACTGCTGTGCATGTAAGCAATAGCCTCAAAATGGTCATTATCTTTAATTACCAACACACATTATATAGAAGAGATGCCCCCTCAAAAGGAAGGTACTGAATTCCCTGAGAGCTTTAGAGCCCCAGGAGGTTTCACTAGTCAGGCTTGCAAAATCTTGACTTTCAAGCCAAACTGGTCACAGCTGGGGGACAACACCACGTCATGCTAAGCAAAAGGTCACAAAAAATGATATAAATGAAGTGAAATTTTCCAAAGCATATAAGGTGCTCAAGCTCTGCTTGCTTCTTGCAAAAAGTGGTTTCATCATTACATTTTCTTATAATAGCTTCCTTGTGTACACAAGGAACTTAACCTGGCTTATTTAAACTGCATCACGCATTGCTGCAAGAATACCTGATTAACAAGATGATCAATGTGTGCTGTTCCACTTGTCAGTCAATAGGAATTAATATACAGGAGACTAGTTCAGAAATCAGAGATTATAATGGACATTTGCTTTTCTTTGTGCTGAAGTGTTGCTGCGTGAACAAACAACTGCTAATATGATGAACTGAGCTCCACTGCCTCCTCTCCCTTAGGCTGGCATTTTCCTCACTCCTCGACTGTTCCCCTATTTGTACCAATCCTGAACACCCTCCTAGGAATGGGAAATCTTCTCTCTGCTTGTAGTTAAAGCCTGGGATTTTTTTTTTCTCTGTTCTTGGGATATTCCTGGGAGTGCCCCTCCACTGTCCTGTTAGCCCCATCCAGCCTCTGCAGCACCTTTTGCAGTGCTGGCCATGAGCTTGTGGTTTGCTGAAGCTGTCACTGACCCCAAAAGGACCTGAGTCAGCCTCTGGTGTGGTTGATTTACCAGTGTGGTGCCCTCCCATGCCAAATCAAGGCTTAACTGCAAGTGGTTTTAGTGTTTATAGGAAAATATTGCTCCGTTCTGCCCGTGCTGCTCTGGGGACACCAGCATGATCCTGGTGGCTGCTGGTTGTGCAACAGTGCTCCCTGTGCTACTTCTCTGCACTTTAATGACATCGTTTCTCTTCCTCCAGTAACCACATGGGATGGGTAACAAGACCCAAGAAAGAAGAAAGGTGGGAAAAAATGAAAAAAACAGAAAGGCCTTTTTTTTCTTTCCTCTAGTAACAAAGTCTGTTGGTAAGTGGGTGTAGCTGACCTGTCCCTCCTTCCCCACGATGCCTTGAGAGGCTGCCTAGAGCAGAGGCCAGACAGTGTTAAAGCAATAAAGTTGGGATTTATTAAAAAGGCCTTCAAAGGATGGACCTTGGGCAGTGCAGGAGCCTGGCTAAGGCTACATCCAAGATGGACAATGGGTCACAAAATTTCACACTTTTATAAGCTTTAGTCCATTTACACATTGGGGTTAATTGTCCAATTACAGCTTCAGGCTAAGAAGTCCCATCCTCCCAGATTGCTCTCCTCAGTTTGCTGTTGTTTAGACTTTTTGGGCCTGAAGCTGCAATGGTGTCCTTGGTTCTCAGGCTGGAAAAGGATTGATTTGTGTAACCACACTGTGAGGAGAACTTGCTAACAGTCCATATGAAGTTCAGAGTTAGATACTAATGCAGTACAGAATCTGGATAATGTGAAATCTAAAACTTAAAGGCATCACCCAGCCTCAGAGAGATGATGATGAGGTAACTTTGGAGGGAGGAGTGTGTGGATGAAAGAGGAGGTCTCTGGGGCACCATGGCCATGGAAACATGCAGAGTTGGTGTCAGTGTTTGTTATTGTTGGCTGCAGAGACACCTGCTCTGCACCTTCAGCCCTGAAGGAACTGGGATACATCTGAAAGGGTTTATCTGTGAAGAAGAAAATAGGGGTTGAGAGCAGAGCTGGATCAATGGTGAGTTTTTTTTGTTTGCTCTCTGACCCTTCCCCCTCAGCTATGAAATATAAGCATAGTTCTAATGAAACTAAAAGCAGAGGTTGCTTTGGAGAAAATTGAGGAAGTTTAAGAGGAAAATACTTAAATTTTGCAAAATGTTTTTATTCAGTCCCAAAAAGAATGCCTGCAGCTGCTTTATAAGCTGTTTCTGTTTGTCCCCTTTCATTTTGGGAAAGAAAAATCAAACCCAACCCATTCAATTTAGAAAATACCAAAGCAAAACATTTCACAGAACCATAGAATAGTTGAGGTTGGAAGGGAACACTGGAGATCATCTAGTTCAACTCCTCTGCTCAAAGCATATTTGAATATGCTATATATTTCTGTTTTGATTTTTTTTCTGTGTCCACAGTAATTTCCCAAATTTGGCTTGAATGTCTAAACAGATCTGTGTTCTTTCCCCAGCTGTATTTTGGGATCAGCTTTGTATTTACTGGTTTTTATTTTCTTAGGCTTCTCTTTGGGAAATCTATGTCCTCTGTGCTAGGCTGGCAATGTACACTGTCTTCAGACTCCCTGTAGAAAGTGTTTTCCAGATGTCATGGATTCCACATAGCTTTTCTTTTCTTCTTCCACATAGCTTTGTATAACCACAAGTGTTTGACTTTATATTTGCTTATTGCAGCATACTTGTGACTTAAAAATACGTGGATACTCATGGGAGCAAAACATTAGCATTTATTATAAAAGGCAGTAATATACTGTCTGGTTGGCTTCCTACCTGTGTCCATACTTAGAATTACAAAGTCATTTAGGTTGGAAAAAACCTTCAAGATCATCAAGTCCAGCCATAAAACCAACAACTCTACCACTAAACCATGTTCCTCTCATCTCAAAATGCTGACCCATGTCTGCCAATGATTTACTAAAGGGACAAGGTAATGTCTGTCATTTATCCACTAACTTTTTTTGCCAAGTTAAAATAAAAAGCAGCTCAAAACTGAAAAAATGCAAAGTGTTCATAGCACAAAAAGAGCAGCTAAGGATGCAGAAACATGAATGACTAGGATGCCTCAGACTTGGATGCGCCCAAAAACTTACACAAACACTAAGAAAAGGTTGCTTTGTGAAATCCATTTGTTGGGGCCCATGACAGTGTCACCCATGGGGCCCTGTGGGGTTTGACACCCAAATTCCTACGGGGTGGGGTGAGTGCACTGTCTGAGCTGTCATTTTGGCAGAGATGTTTAATGGAAATTGGTGTGATTTGGACACTGGCTGGGGCAATACAATTGGATTTGCCCCATTTGTAGTCACAAAGTGCTGTGGGTGGGGACTGTGGAAGTGTCTTTCACCTCTGTATGAGAACTGCACTAATGTGAACCTCATGGAAAGGAAATCCCTCACTTCCAGCACAGCATGCAGCTTGTCCACTCTTTGTGAAATGGAAAGACAGTAATGCATCTCAGAAAATGTAACTTAGTCCTTCTATAATTTTTTTTAATCAAGGATTTTAATTTCCTTTACTGCCTTTTCTTATTGCAAATTAAAAAAGAAAAAAAACACCAAAAAAACAACTAAACAAAAAGCAAATTACTAAAACACCAGGGTTCCTTAGCAAAACTGTTCCCTCATGCTTTCATCTGGAGCAGTTTTCCAACAGTGACATGAGCTCACAATATGTCAGTCTGACTCTAAATAAGATTTTCCAGAGTTGGCTGGAAAGGTTTTGGCTTAGTTCTAGAATAAACTGCTTTGGAGACCTTTCTGGAGTGGATTCTGGATAACCTGGCACCATTTAAAGGATTAAAAAGTTATGCCTAATTTGTCCTTTCAAAATACTCAAGGCTTTTAAATTTCTCACCCCAGAAAATATCTTTATTTTCATCAAACATCAGCTGTTTCCAATTGCTTCATTCTATTTTGGTCACTTATTCTCTCTTTTCCTTCCCATGCATGACTAAATATCTCCTTTAAATCCACGTGAAGCAATTCGTTTTTCCATTCGTCCATTCGGTTGGTTCCTTTCCCCATTGGAATGCCACATGAATGTCATACACTGAAGGAGGAATATCCTCTGTGCAGTCCTGACTGCAGGGGCACTCAGCACCAGTTCTGCAGCTTAGTACCTGAAAAACACGACAGACAGCCTCTGGTTTCTGTGTGTTTTACCTGGTTCACTTTCTGCAGCCCTGAGCAGAAATGCTCAGGCCATGGCAGCCCCACACTGTGGGGCGATGCTCAGGCTGAGCATCTCAGGGTGAGCATTCAGCTCTGGAGCAGTGGGACTCATTCTGCCCTAGAACAGCACTAGGCTCAGCAAATGGTCCTTTTGAGGGTCAGGCAGGCTGAGCTTGGGGACAAGGATAGGCTGAGCTTGGGGACCAGGACAGGCTGAGCCTGGGGACAGGACAGGCTGAGCCTGGGGCCAGGACAGGCTGAGCCTGGGGGCCAGGACAGGCTGAGCCTGGGGGCCAGGACAGGCTGGGCCAGGACAGGCTGATTCTATGGGCCAGGACAGGCTGAGCCTGGGGCCAGGACAGGCTGAGCCTGGGGCCAGGACAGGCTGAGCCTGGGGCCAGGACAGGCTGAGCCTGGGGACAGGACAGGCTGGGTCTGGGGCCAGGACAGGCTGAGCCTGGGGACAGGACAGGCTGATTCTTTGGGCCAGGACAGGCTGAGCCTGGGGCCAGGACAGGCTGAGCCTTGGGCCAGGACAGGCTGAGCCTGGGGCCAGGACAGGCTGAGCCTGGGGACAGGACAGGCTGGGTCTGGGGCCAGGACAGGCTGAGCCTGGGGACAGGACAGGCTGAGCCTGGGGCCAGGACAGGCTGAGCCTGGGGACAGGACAGGCTGGGTCTGGGGCCAGGACAGGCTGAGCCTGGGGACAGGACAGGCTGATTCTTTGGGCCAGGACAGGCTGAGCCTGGGGCCAGGACAGGCTGAGCCTGGGGCCAGGACAGGCTGAGCCTGGGGCCAGGACAGGCTGAGCCTGGGGACAGGACAGGCTGGGTCTGGGGCCAGGACAGGCTGAGCCTGGGGACAGGACAGGCTGATTCTTTGGGCCAGGACAGGCTGAGCCTGGGGCCAGGACAGGCTGAGCCTGGGGACAGGACAGGCTGGGTCTGGGGCCAGGACAGGCTGAGCCTGGGGACAGGACAGGCTGATTCTTTGGGCCAGGACAGGCTGAGCCTGGGGCCAGGACAGGCTGAGCCTGGGGCCAGGACAGGCTGAGCCTGGGGCCAGGACAGGCTGAGCCTGGGGACAGGACAGGCTGGGTCTGGGGCCAGGACAGGCTGAGCCTGGGGACAGGACAGGCTGAGCCTGGGGACCAGGACAGGCTGGGTCTGGGGCCAGGACAGGCTGCTCTGTCTGTGCTCCTTGGGAGCTCCCTGAGCCCCACGCCGGCTGCCGGGGTGGCTGTGCCGCTGCTCAGGGGCACGGGCTGGGAGCTGTGCACAATTCCTGCCCTGGATGGGGCCCAGGAACAGCTTACCCCACACAGAGGGGATTGCATCCCTCGTTGGAAGTGCAGTGAGGTGCAGGTGTCAGCCCTCCTGACAAGGAGGTCCATGCAAGTCCTGCATCAAATTCCAGTGACCAGACAAGCACCTGCAGCTCAGTCCTGCCAGCACTGCAGCTCATAAATGCAATCTTGCATTTGCCTGGATCTGTACAGTTGATGAACAGGCACACTGCTCTTCAGTAACCTTGTTTTGTTGTCTCAGGTCAGAATGAAATTTCTCTAATCTTTGATCTCTTGTATAATATACAAACACCCACCAGATTTTTCACCCATGTGTATGTGACACATGCATTTTCCTTTCAGTTGACAAACACAGAAGCTGAAATTATCCAGAAAAAATAAATACCAAGGCCAAGCATAGGAAAGGGTTCGTTTTGGTTTGTGTTTCTTTCTTTTGGTAAAGTAGAGTATGCTGGAGACAGATTTGACAAAGTGAGTGATCCAGATTTTTGTGGCAGTAGCATCCCAGCTCTAGCTGTCACAGCCACAGCTGATCCAAGCTGTGCTGTGTTCTGCAAGGGAAGGAGTCAGGCTCAGACCTGCCAGAAGGCCCTGAGCACTAAACCCTTCTGTCCAGAGTGGGATATGTAAAGCTACATTTCCTCAAGGCTGCTGCCAAATGACTAATCTTGGACACTTTCAGGCATTCCAGCATGTCTGGTTAGTGGTTACTCCAGCCATCCTATCGTGTTTTTGGGAACCAAATGTCTTGCACACTGAAGCAAGGTGTATACAATAAAAGTGGTTCCTATAATGGATGTAGGTACAGTTAGTGGCCGGTGCACAGTGGCTGTACATCAAAGATAACCTTGTGAACAGGGAGAATTGTGTGAATGCTCACAGTCAGACATGCAAGGGAATCAGATCCCTTTCTTTACAGTTTACTTAGGAGTCATGGGCAGTGAGGGATTTTTAAACACAGATGAATGAATTAGTCCATTAACTTCTGTTTTCCTTTCCATGCAAGTGATGCGTACCTGTTATGGCCAGAGGTGAGCCAACCAGACTGCTCTGCAGTCAGCCACTGGTCAGACCAGATCACACTATTTACAGTAAAAGAGAGCTCATGATTTCTGCAGAGACATCCCAAGCTCAGACACTACTCTGTTACCTCACCCTGCTTGTTTGCAGTTACTGAGGGACTCCCTAAAACTGGACTGTGGTGATTCTTTCATTGTGTATTGAGAGCTGTCTCAGGGTATAATCCAGGGACTATTCAGGTTTCATCTCATGGGAGTTTCCTTTTTGTTTAAGGTGCAATATTATTTGTTTCCAAAACATAATGCTATGTCCAGACCTGACTATATCCTCTGCATATTTGAATGCTTTCCTGCAGGCAGTACATCTCCCAGAGGCTACTTCAGGTTCATGTCAATGATCTTTGGGGTTTCACTTTTTACTTCCATAACAAATTATTGTGGTTTCCAAAGGTTAATCATTAGTGCTCTGCAGAAGAGATGTCCTGTCTAGATAGTGTGGTTTCCTTTTAATTGTCTTTTTGGATCTAGCTTTGTTCTTGTGCTGTGGGATAAAGTGCCAAAGATGGCACTGTGCAGGCTGTGTTGACGAGTTGAACTGTGCTACAAAATACTCCTTTTGATCCTGCTTTTTTTTTCTGAACTCCACCAGCTCCTTTTTTTCCCCTTATATAGAAGCCCTTTGCCTTGTATCTCCTGTTTGGATCAGGGCTTGATGGGTTGGATCAGGTCACAGTACTTTCTTGTCTGACTGAGACAGGATGGAAATCCAAGAGGATGAGCTGACCTCCATCACAGCCAGGGAGGGAGCCATGCACCAGTGAAATTTGCTTCCCAGCCCCAGCTAATACTGCAATAATTGCATTGTCTTGTCCTCACTGGTAACACTGAATTTTCTTATAAATCTACTCAATTTTATGGCTGCATGAATCTACTGTATGAATCTTTGTTGAGATTTAGTCAGTACCCAGTTGTACAAGTGCAAGGAACTATTGTCATGTACTAACCTGTTTTTTAAAATACCAGAGCTGTCTTCACTGAGGAGGCTTAAGAGCTCTTTGTCCAGGTCCATGCACCGTGGCTAGCTAAGCCCAATTTTAAACTCCTGCAACTCAACCCTCATGAACCACACTTCAAAGGAGCACTAAATTGCTGCTTTCAGTGGGAAGGAGCAGCTCTGTGGGTGCCACCCACCAGTTTCCTGCCTGGCTGGCTGGGCTGTGGAAGGGCTGGGGATTTCCCCCTGGATGCCACCTCCCAGGCAGTGCAGGGACCCTCCAGGTCTCTGGACAGCCTTGCTTGGCCTGGCTCCCCTCTGCACCAGGAAAGGGAGGGAGAGCTCCAGCTGCATCCTGCCTGCCTGCCTGGCCACGGGAGGCCCTTGAAGTACAGAACAAAATAAATTCCTTCAATCCCAGCAGTTTTCCCCAAAGCAGAGCAGCAGGCAGCAGGCCTGTGTTCTGTGGCTTGCAGTGGGCATCAGTGAGTGTCCCAGGATGCCTGAGTTGGATGACTCTATCCCAAAGCCATGTCTCTGGTGTTTTTCTGTGCCCACAAACAGCATTTGAAGGACATCACATAGAGAATCAAAATCATCTCCAGTGGCTTCAGAGGAGTTGCTCCTGGTACAAGAGCTCCTTGCCTGGGTCCCAGCATCCAGGCACTCCAGGTGATTTGGCTGCAGAGAACACACCCCTGGGTCTGCTCTCCATCCCACCAGCAATGCTGCTCTCCAAGGCCCCCTTGAACAGGAATTGAACAGAAAATGCCAACAGTTCCCTGCTCAAACAAGAATTAGGAAGTCTTTTAAACAAGCAGAGTTAAGAAAATAGATGGAGATGAGAATTGTTTCCTTGTGCAGCTGTGTAAAGGTTCTTTCTGGGTTTCTGAACTTCCTCAAAAGTGTCAGGTTATTCCCCAAAACCAAGTCAGATATGAATAAACCCACTGCATGTGTTTCCACAGCCACCAGCTCCTTTTTCTGCAGTGGTTCCCCCTCAGTAAAACAGCTGGGAGACATTCCTTTCTAGGAGCAAACCTGCTACACCAAATATCATCCCTCTTGACTGTTACTGGCATTTTCCTGACAAACTGACCTTCAGAGAAATGCACTCTTATCAGAAAGCTGTTTTGTTTAAAACCTTTTAGGTGATCATTAGTCAGCTCAAGCTTTTTTCACGGGTGCAGATCAAGATGTGCTAACTCTAGGAGAGGCAAGGTGTTGCTGCAGAATCACAGGTTATGTTGCACTTGAAAAATACGGAATTTTACTTGGCTATACTAACAGTCCTAAATATATGATTTCCCAGAAATCACTGAAGCTTCAAAAGGTGGAGACTGATGAAAGAGGTCAGATTACAGCCTTGCTTCTGGGCAGTGACAAATACTTCCCAGGTCATTAAGAGCAAATCACTCAATATTTTCCCATCTCTAAGGAATTAGAATCATAAATCAACTAGTGTTTATGAGGTGTTCCAGTATGCCTGTGATAGGGCCATGTAACTTTAGATAAAAGAAGGTTTACTTTTATTTGTTTTTAAGAGATAAAAGGCAGCAGTACAGCATCTGTTCTAGAAGAAATCCATGGTTTCCATAGTCTTTTCTGGAGTTCTTGTCTCACTGAAGTGATTAACAAAGCTTGGATGTAATGTATTCAAACCTAATGTGCTTAATTTAGCTGAACACTTTAAATTCTTTCAGTTATACAGCTCCGGTCTGTCTGTTTTTGTTTTACCTTTTTTTTTTTTCCACTGCTGAGCCCCATAATTGTTCCTTTTAGCCACAGTCACCTAAGGTCAGGCTGTACCTTGCTAAGGAGCCGAACTGCAAACAAGGCTAACTCAATCACGTGTCTCCAGCCCATTCCTGTTATTAATCCTCCCAAGTTCTGCCTAGCACTTGGCAGAGCAACCAAAGTAAACTTTTTATCTGAAGTTCACATTCTCCTCAAGCAGAGGAAGAGCTGGATAATTACTGCCTTTATTTTTTTTGAAGAATATTGTGATATGGGAGCTACCTCAGGTTTATTTCATTAATGCAGGGGGCACAAATGTATTCAAAAAACATTGTGCAATGCGAATTTAGGCTGATAAAATTCTGTTTCTCTTTCCAAAATATCTTTCAGAGTGCTGTCATCAGTAAATATGCTGTCATTGTATCAAATATGATGCTGACTTTAACCTGCTGAGAAAATGGCCAAAGTACATGCAGTTTATAGTCTGACAGGAAGCTGGTCTGGGGATTTAGGTTTTGTTTGAAATCTACAGCACTGCAAAGAATTTTTATTTCTGCTTCAATCTTTGTGTAGAAAAGTCTTGCTTAATTTACTTTCTCTTACTCATATAATTTTTGCAGACTTCATCTCTGCTTCCACTTCTTGTCTGTTAAGTTCACTGCATGGGAGCAGACACTGCAGATTCAGAAAATCCAATTGGAGGGGAGAGCAAGGTTGATATATTTTGCCCCCGGTGCCTCTGGGATGCCCAGTGCTGCCAGTCCTTGTAAACACAAAGATCTAACTCAAAATGCTACACTGGGATAAAGATGGGATCAATCTGTCCTAATTAGCAGCTCAAACAGCATCAGATAAATGCCTCAGATGAGAAAATACAACCATAATTCTTAATGTGTTGATATTATCAATAGGGTCCTATATTATAACAATAAAAATGTGTCATGTGACAAAAAGCTGAGAAAATAATAATTAAATTAAAATTTAAAAAATAGAAGTAGAAATGATGAGGGCTGCCAGGAAAAAAACATTGAGCATTTTTCTATTCCTTGTACAATTTAGAGTATGTACACCTACACTTTCTCTCTGAGCAGAGTGCTTCCAAAACAGCCCTTGAATACTTACTGGTTTTGGTTATTTAGCCTATAATATTAATAAAAACTTGAACGGAAATGCTATGAGGGATGGAATTTGCTATATTGCTATATACTTCTTTAATCTGTTTTTCTTTCTGATCATCTGCTACACAATCAGTGAAATACCTCAGAGCTGTACCCAGAGTTTCAGCTGTGAGCCTGGGCTCCTGCATAGACACTAAATCAGTGTTACCTGCAGCCACCAGGGTGAGAGGCCTTTATGTGGAGGGATGGGAAAGGGGCAGCTGTGCCTGCAGATGTGTCAGGGAGACAGAGGTGGCACTGCAGCTTATTTCAGGTGAGCACAGATTAAAAAACCTCTTGAAGGAGCACTAGGAACCCACCCACCTGGGCATAGAAAGTGCAGACCCAGCAGACCTAGCCAAGGCAGACCTACACCATGAGATCAGCCCCCCAATTCATCAGATCATTCCCCACCCCATCTGTTTTGGAAGTCTCTCACAAATTTAAAGGACGTGTTTTAAAAGTATTTTTCAACTCTGTTCCCAAAACATTTTGGAGATTTCTTTTTTTTAGTGCTTGCTATTGTGCTTGTGTTACAGAGCCTGTCAGCCCCTGCAGCACCCAGCTGTGCTGGCTGTAACCATAACTCACAGACTGCCAAGTGCTGTTCTGCTTAATATGACAGATCCTTCTGTGATAGCTGTGCCACAGCCAGCCCTGCTGACTGTGCTGGGAAGGATGGTGCCCATGTGAGTAAGATTTATGTTTGTTAGGGCTCTGCTGAGTGAGCCTGCAAGCGCTGCCTTCCCCTTTTCAAAAACTCAGAAGATTTATCTCCCCGACACACCCTGAGTTTGTTTCTTTTTTTTTTTAATAGCTATCCCCAAAAAACTTCCATGGCTTGGTTTTTCTGCCTGGCCTCTCCCTTGAGTGTGGTTTCTCCTTATCTCTCCCCCAAATTGTCATCTCCTCTTGCAATTCTTGTGGTGTTGCTCTTCCTGCTGCTCAGTTGGATAGAGAGCTATAAAATGAAGTTTACAAGAACCATGATCTATGGGCGTTGTGCCATGGCACCACAGATTCTTGTACATTCCTCCTTACAACTGTCTGCATGCAAAGCTGCAGGTTGGCAAGAGACAGGGACTGCAACTGCCCTGGTGGGAGCTTACAGAAATGAGAATACAGCTGGAAAAAGAGTTGGATAAATGCTCTGCCTGATTGCAATGAAAGAATGGATGTGAAACATTCCTGGGAAAAGGGATGCATTCAACTGCATGATCATCCCTGGGTTACCTGTTGGTGGTAGGGTATGACCCCCTTTATTAATTAAGGGTTCAGCTTCTTGCATATATGCTCCACAGAAAGACTCAACATCAGGGAAGGACTGTGCACAGTCAGGCATGACTGAGTGTATTTAAAGGTATTCTTGTGACCCAAAGAAAGGAACTGCACTTGAGAACACAGCTAGAAGTTATTAAGTATTCAAATGAGGTCCAGTTTCCTGTGTTACATTCAGACAAGTTTTTAAGATAAATTCTTCAGTAGTTTCAGTGATCTAAGAACATATATCTCACAGCCAGGACATGGGGGGTTTTTGCTATTGTGAACATATAATAAATCACTGTTCAGTATGACCACAAATGATGTATCTGTTCCTTAAACAATAAATTCAGCAACCATGAAAGCCATCTGTTTTGCAGGTGTACAGTCTAGTCTTAAAGAGTAATTTTAGAGAGTTTTTCAGCTTCTGCTGCTGCCATACAGCAGGGGTGAGTTTCTAGCTCCATGTTTTGTTGTTCTCTTTACCATTCTTACTCTGTCTGCCTTGGGAAGGGTTAAGGATGCTGGCCCAGGAAGGCAGGCTGCTGGCCACTAGCACTGCTGCTTAGCCAGGAGCCAACAAGAAAGTGGAGACAGTGAGATCCTGGGGGAGACTCAGGGCAAGGAGTCTGTGGGTTTGAGAGCCTGTCTTGAGTGAGTATTCCCTCATTAGCCTGAACTGATCTTCTAGTTGCTGGGGTAGACAATAAAGTCTAACAGCTTGTCCTTCTGGGTCTGATGACCAAAGAAAACTGAATTCCTGATGGAGGACACAAGTTGCTTGTTTCTTTTACTGATTTGTTTTGTTTTGTTTTGTTTTCTCTTATTGGACCCAGGCAGGCCACAATATAATATAGGGGTTGTGGCCCTGGGAACCAGTTCAGGAATCTGAAGGGTCCTGAGGCTGTGGTCACTTTTGGGCTGAGCCTGGCTGAGGCTGACTAGCTAAGAAAAGGATCCAGTACTCCTAGGAAGCAGAGGGACAACAGGCACTTGCAGGGTGTAAGAACTGGCTATACCACGTCACCTAAAAGGACCAGTTGTCATCCTTGGTTTAGTAAATCACAAACTGAAAAGGTTGCATGCTAAATAAATGGAAGTTGACTTAAAAATACTTAGGAAGAGAAGGGGAAATTGTCCAAGAGGGGAACAGCTAATTCTCTATGGTCACAGCTGGCTGCATGGCACTGTGTATCCAGACAGATAATACTGCTTGTGAAGCACTGGGTAATTATAGGGAAGTGCGTGGGGACGACAGTGCTTTGTTCCTCCCTTCCCCACAAATTTTTGGTCAACTCAAGGCGAGGCCAGGCAGTAGGAGCTGTTGGAGGCTGCTTTGGCAGCAGGTCCCCCTCCTGCTGCTCCTCCTTCCCTCTGGGCTGTGCAGCTGGAACAGCTGGAGCAGCTGGGAGAGGCAGGGCAGCCTCCTGCACCCCGTGGGTGCTGCACCCCTGGGCTGTGCAGGGCTCCCGGGCACAAACACTGGGAAAACGTGGGTCAGGGTGAGCATTGGACACTGGGGAAGGCAGGACTGGGAGGGAGAGCAGCAGCATTATTAGTGCCCATTTATTAAAGCTGAATGTCAGAGATCTGCTCACTTTCACTCATATCTGCTCCTGGGCAATTTGAGGAGAGCCTACCAAAAACAAAGTAGAGAAAGTATAATGCTGAGAAACTTGAGAAGCATTGGACAGATGGACAGCAAAGAAGGTGGTCAAAGTAGAGAGAAGGTAAGTGGAGAAGGGAGTACATTTTTCTCCTAGAAATAATGTGCCTATCCTGCTGGTCACTGAGCAGTGCTGAGTGTGATGTGTAAACAGCTGCAAAAGCTGTTCTGACACCAGTTATGATGATGAAGCTTGTACATACATGAAGTATCTGAGCTTTAGACTTGAATGTCTTTAGTGACAGAGTTGAAAAAGTTGCTGACTTAGACTGCCTTGAAGGCTCTGATTTCCAAATGGTACAGACAACTGTCTGTGTTCTGCAATTGCAATTACACAACAGCAGCAGCTGGACAGCCTGCCAGGACATCAGGACAGCCTGCTCTCAGCTGCTTTGGGGCTTTTCAGGACATCAGGAAAGTGGTGCAGAACACAAACTCACTCATTGTACTTCTGCACATTCCAGGAGCTGGAGATGAGCTGTCTTAGGCCAAATTTTACTCTTGTGTCACCTGAAAACACCCTGTTCCAGGATACCTGACACTTATACACAAGCAAGCAGATGTATCCTTGTGGGGTGTAAAGCTGACACTCACCTGTGGCTAAGGCAGCATATGGTCCCTGTTTCCTCTTCTAGAATATCTTGGGATGGAGAGCTTGCTCTGCCACAGCTTGCACGTGTCAGTAGTTAGTGTTGTAGAGGCCATTCAGCTGTTTGCATGCTGGCACGTTTTCCACAGTTCCTCCTCCTCCTTCCCCCCACTGCCTCCTTCACTGGCCTAGAGACCAACAGGATTGCCTAACTTTTCAGAAGGCCAAAAGACACAATTGGAACATACAGCTGACTTTGGGGGACAAGCAGTTAAAACCACATAGAGTAATCTCTTCCCAAGACTGCTGCCTGTGCCCACAGGAGTGCAGTCACGTTCTCTCTGCTTTTACTGGACAGACACTTTTCCAAAGGGCACTGATATTTGTTGTTAGTCCATCATTCCTTCTCCATAATTCTGCCTCCTCATGTCTTGGGTACTGAAATATTATCAGAAGTGGATTTTGACAACAAACTTTTGCTCTGGGCCTTTGCATTTTTGTGTAACTGGACAGGAGTGAACTGTCCCAGTGCTCACACACGAACTCTCACAGTGTTCAGTGGGAATTGGTCAAGGTCTGTGTGAAATGGATGGACACTGCTGATACATCAAGGGAATTGGGTTTGCTTATGGAAATTTGGGGGGAAATAGCAGATATGGGGAATAGTGGGGGATAGCTGGGGGGCAGCGTGTTGTTCAGTCTGCTGTCAAAAGCATGCTGGATCCAATGTAAAATTTCTCTGTGACAAGGATGAGGATGTGACTAAATAGTGTCTTTCAATCCTTTTGAATTCTGACACTTATGTAGTTGTTCTCTAAATGCTTTGATCTTCCCCAGCACCCACTTGTCTGGAGATGAAGCTGATAATCATTCCAAGCTCTTTCCTAGCGTTCTCTCTTATTCTGCAATCCTGAATGAAGTTCAACCTTTTCCTCCATAAATAACCTTTCTCATTCCCCCAGCTGTCTCCTAGAGCTGGTTCTCTTCTGACCTCTCCCTTACTGACTCTGTACTGACCTTGCACTTCCCCCACAGCCCTAATCTGCCAGTGTCTACACTCCTAGGCTTCCTCTGCTATTTTGCACGATTTTTTTTTTTAGTAATAGGGCCCACCATTTCCTGAGATACACTTCAGCAATAAGTGTGAACAAGGCCCTTTATCCACACACTTCTTACAGTGCAGTGACAAATTACTACCACTGGCAACAATTTTGATGTTTTCATCTCTTCTCTCTGATTCTAGGCTCTGGGTAAATCTATACTTTCAACTGTATTTTTCTATTGGCAATAAAACCCAGCACCAGTGCTTCCAAATTGTAGAGAAACAGGACAATTCCAGTGCTGGTGTCTTGTTCAAAGAGCAATTTTTTGTCTTTAGTTAAACTTTTATCAGTGTAACAATAACTCCAGTGATTTTTTCAGTGGCCTTTATTAAACTACTAAGTGATTATACAGTCTCATCTCATCCTCTCATTCAAGGCAGTGTGAGTTCTCATCTGAAAATCTTGCAAATGGATTTGTTTTGGTTTTTTTTTTAAATGAAGTTAGGCTGTAGAAATAATCAATAATAACCTGCCAATGGACAGTTGTGGAAAAACTTTTTACAAGAGCAAAGTGGTCAGGCACATCCTAGCTCCATGTACATTTTCTTGTTTTGTCATGGTCATAGCAAACAAAGCACTCTCCCCTCCTCCCAGTATTGGCTTGTCATTTACATAAATTTTAATGTATTAGTTGAGTGGGAATTTGTTTGCAAAGTGGAAAGCAGACTTTTTCCAGTACTGACTTTTTTTAAATGACACCATGATTTGTACATTTCATCTCTATGTACCTGCAAACCAGACCCATATATTTTACAAAGTAGAAAGCTTAACTCTAGGTGTCAGCACTGCAAACTGAATGTGCAGCTCTGGAAATGAAGTTTTGCTGTCTCTGACTCCTCCAGTGCCACCAGAAATAAAGTGCAATAGCAGTTTTGCTGACAGATCCATTAGGACTGAGGAAGGGAGCCTGCACTTATGCTTAATGGCACAAGCAGGAATTTTAGCATTCTCTTCTTCCACAGTCTTTTTCTAGCTGCACATACGTCTGTTCTTATTAATGGCATCTAGTAAATCATGTTTAATGTAAAGGAAAGAATGAGGATGGGATCCATCTCCAAACTGTGCCCACTGTTTCAAATGAGTATGTTAAGCCTTTCCCTTTGTTTATTGTTAAATGCTTATATTAAGTGGGTGTCCAAAGTGATGAGGGGGCACAGGAAGCTGACTTCTTTTTCTGCTTCTAACAGGGTGTATAGATCAGCTAAATTAATGGAGTGGATGAAGTTTATGTGACTATTGCTCAAAACTGCAGAGTAGCAGAAACGTTGGGGAA
Source organism: Cisticola juncidis (assembly GCA_013400215.1). NCBI lineage: Eukaryota > Metazoa > Chordata > Aves > Passeriformes > Cisticolidae > Cisticola > Cisticola juncidis. The sequence goes on along the minus strand of VXBR01002039.1, from coordinate 480,166 downwards.
GGAAAGACTTGATTTTCCAGCCTTTAATGTTAGCAATTATGAGAAGTAAATAAAAGCATTTCTGCATTGCAAGTACTGTGGTTATCCCGAAAAACCACATTTCTCAAAAGCATTGGCTTTTGGCTTTGCATCTCTCAACACAAGGTGCTCTCATCTGGATCAACTGATGCTGTTACATATATGAGTGCAAAGCTGCTTCTTGCCATTCTTGTTGTCCATAGTCAGCACTTATCTGCATGTTCTGCTTTTAATTATGACCTGATGGCATCTGTCATGTAGTTAAGGTGCTGTTAAAAGTGTGGCCGTCCTGAATGCACAGAAGTTCTCCTGACGAATTGAATTCTTCTAAAATACAATGATTTTGCCTGGGGACCACAGAAGTGTTCATATACAAAACTGGAGTAAGTTAAACATTTTCCTCGTGTAACACATCATTTTTCCCTCTTCAGATGCTGGAGCTTATTGATAAAAGTCGCATCTCTGATATTTGGTTTTCACCATGTTCCTAAATCTAAAGTTTGCTTGGGCCTTCCCTAAACTGCTGTGGCCTCTGAGCTGTTCCTCAGCCAGTGAAAACAGGCAGGACCCTGGAGAAGCACCTCTGCGTGTCATTGTGAATAAAGGTAGCAGAGGCTAGGGATGACTTAGGGAAAAAAGTGAAAGGCACTGAAGATGCCATCGGGTGCTGAACCTGGGCTGCACTTGGGCTGGTACTTCTAGAACATGAATTGTCTATGGCAGTAACTTGTCTTGCCATGGGCATGGTGTCTAAAGGGCTTTATATACGGTGTGTTCTCTCTTAAAGTAGATACACACATCTACTCTCCCAGCACATCTATAGGATAAAGAACCATAGTTACTTTTGTATGATATAGAAACAGAAAAGGTTTATTTTACATACGTATTCCAGGAAAAGTCTGCCTGCAGTTGATTTCCCAAGCCCCAGGGCCTGGCTCCACCCATAGCACCATCTTCCCTTTTCACAGGCTTTGCTTTCAAAAACATTTTCAAAGAAATTGAAATGGGCAGAGTCGAAAAGGAAAACGATGGGAAGCAACAACCGAGTCCGTCGTCCGG
>VXBR01002039.1:430481-478512 GCA_013400215.1 Cisticola juncidis | reverse complement strand
CCCCCGGCACAGCGCAGCGCCGAGTGGGACCGCGAGGAGTGAGCGCTGCTGGGCGGGAGCGCGGACGCGGAGGTGGGGAGCGGCCCCCGGCCCGGTCCCGGGTTAATCGGTAACGCGGAGCGAGCCCGGGTGGAAAATGCGCCGCGCTCCGGGCTCAGGGGAGGAGATGGTGCCGTGCCCCCGGCCGCTCTGAGCGCCGAGCCGACGCCGGGGTGTGTGTGGTTTGGGGCTTGGTGGGTTTTTTTTTCGTTATTTTTGCTTTTTACTTTTTTCCCCTCTTTTTTATTTTTTTAATTTTTTTCCTGCTTTTACAAGAAGGAGAGAAAACCTTACCAAGATTCTCAGATGGCTTAGACAAATTAATAATAATCTGTGAAAATACGAAGTCGACCGGTTCTTGATTTCCCCCCTTCCCTCCCCTCCAGCTCCCCAGCCCACTGCTGAGATTGAGCTAAAAGGACCTGTTTCCTGGAGGACGAGCAGAACAGACACGTTTCTGGTGGTGTAGAAGGGACCGATGGCAATGCTTCAGAGTGTAGCGGAGACGCAGGAGAGAGATTCAACCTGTTAACAAAACAAAATTAAGCAGGGGGAAAATATCAACGGGAAGGAAAGATATATATTCACATATATATATACACGTGTATATATACAATTTAGAAGTATTCCCCAGGTGGCCACAAAGCATGGGCTGTGTTCCAAGCACCAACCTCTCTGACAGCAGAGTGATCTGTCACAGTAGCAATGAGTCTGAGGAGTACAATTTCCCTCACCAGACCAACACAACCATGTCTCAACAGCAGCAAGGCAACCCCGTCCCAGGATTATTCATTAAATGCTACAACACATCCACTTATGAGGCGAGGACTAATTCCTCTAAGAAAGACAAGAGGGAGAACAGCCAGAGCATGGAGGCAGAGGCCCAGACCGGCAGACCCAATGTGAAGGTAAAAAGGGTGCTAAACACCAGCACGGTTTCTCTCAGAACAGGACTTGGCTGTAGCGGTCGAGCCCGAGGAGTGTCCCCGCCGTTGTGCGGGAGCTTTTTCTGGCTTGGGCTTTACTTTCGTTTATAAACTAATCATTGTCTTGGCGACTTTGTAGAGACACCCAAGCCTCTTTCTTCACTCCACAAAATGAGTTTTCCTAACTCTGGGAAGGAGAGCGATGTTAATTGCCCTCTCGGATGGTTCGAGCCGGGGGCCCGGTGTGGCTCCCGAGGCCGGGGGTCCCTGGGCCCGCGGGGCTGCGCCGGGCCGGGGGGATGCGATTAAACCCCCGCTTGTGCCCGCCTGGCCCTTTGTGCCTGTTCTCCCCGAAAACAGGGGCAGATCGAGCTGGGCTGAGCACTTTGCATACCCCTTCCATTTGGGAAGTTGAAGGGAGAGCGGCACTGTGTTTTGCTCTGGGTACTGATTTACATTAACAACTTGTTGACCTTGTCTGTTGCTGCAAATAGGGTGTTTTTTTGCATTTTATCCACGTGTTTTCGCCCATACTTCTGAGTAGAGGTACCACACAAGACTGTACGGAGTTGACAGACGCATACTGAAAAAAAAAAAAAAGTGATTTGTGATTATTTTCCTGGAAGTGAGACACTGGTGTGGAGTGCTTGCTTGTCTGTTTGCTTTTTATCGATGGACTGTTTATTTATGGGTTGTACTTCAGCTCCTAACCTTATGGGCTTGGATTACATCTTTCCTTTTTTTTTGGAAACTTTTTCTTTTGTAAAAATGAGTAGTTACATGCAAGAAAAATCATATTGTAGCAGCCCTGGGGATATTATATAACATGGCTGATCTGTTCTGGTTGCTGTGATAAGAACTGAGATACACACACTGTTAATATAAGATACAGGCTTGAGATGCAAGTGAGATCTAGCTGAATGTCAAGTGTTTTGCAGACAGAAACTCTAATGATTTGTTGTTTTCTTAGGGTTTTATTTGCTTATTAAGACAACTTCTAGAGTATTGACCTGGAATAATTTACTTCAGTTATGTGGGTGATTTTCTTTGATTGTTTTCCTTCAGATTTAATAATCTTTGTTCATAGTTTAATAGATTTCATAGTTCTAAAAAGTCTAGAAAATTAGCAGACACTTTGAGAGCAGTGAGCTGGAGAGGAATTAACAATACTTAACGCAGAACATGAAGCTGAATGGTGGTGTCCTAAACCCAATTTTTGTGTTAACAGCAGTGCACAGGAAATGAACTTTACGGCCCTGTTCACACGCGATAGAGGTGCTCACGGCACGTTTAACACAGCAGCCACGCTGGGGAAGCTTAAGTTGTCATCAAAACCCTGACAATTGTTTTGCTAGCTGGATTTTTAACAGTGATTATTATTGCACGTTACAAAACCTAAATCAAAAGTAGTCTTTTAAATTTTTCGTTCTGTGAATTTGTCTTCTGTGTAATTGTTTAAGGGCAAAAATCCCCCAAACCTGTTTCCAGAAGCATGTGTGGGAAGCAGTCTTAATTTAGTTAAATTTTGTTGTTCACCTTCAAGAACTTTGTACAAATTCTTCTTACTAGGTTTGGATTATTCAGCCAGACACTGTAGGCTGCTGTTGGTTTGTATGCATGCTGTCATCTCACTGACAGTCACTCAGATTTTTATCACTCAGTCACATTTTCTGCCCTTGTCATCGCTCTTTAGCACAGTTCTGTGAAAGATGGATTTTGAGAAATGAAAATGGAGTTCTGCTTGTGATCAGTTGAATACAAAATCTGTTGGACACATCACTTCTACATTATTTTCACGTGCAAAATCCTGTAATAGTCTTCAGAGCTGTCAGGCAGTGTGGTATTTCTTTCTCTGCTTTTTTCATTAGTGTGTGTAGTACGATCAGTTTTGCAGTTCTTAGAGTGCCAGATAACTGTGCTGGCTCAGGGGTTGTGCTGGAGTGAGGGATCCTGCAGAGCAGTTTTCACAGTGCAGTGAAGTTGTTTGGAAAGAAAGAAAGTGTGAGAAACTTGAAAACAATGTGCAGGAGCCTGAAATTGCTGAAGGCAAAAGGAGCATTGGGCAGGATGTTGTGCTGTCTTGTAATTAAAAGGATTTTTGATTTGAGGAAGAACTGTAGGAGTTAGGGTGCTACTAAGAACCACTGCTATTTCTCAGAGTGTGTAGTACACTCTTTATGGCCCTGGGGATTCCTTCACACAAACATGAATGTGACAAACCTGGTGTGCTTTGGGTACTGGTGGTGTCACCCAGAATTTGTGTGAATTGCCAGTATTCTGCCTGAATGACATTTTCACTTGGTTTTGGGACACTTTAAATTGTTGTATATTCTCAGATTAAAGCCAACAGAATGCTGTGTTAGAGCTATGAACAAACTTGGCCTGTGTGTACATTTCATGTTTTCACTTTGGCTGGCATTAGTGTTAAGTTTATTAAGACATTTATAATACATAGTGCAATAATATTTACTGAATCCGTTTGCTAGCATAGTGCACATTTTTCAAGTCAGAAAATGTAATAAAAATAAAAAAATCCCTTGTTACTTGTAAAAATGGCATTATGTCTATTGCTAATTAACCCCTGACTTACTCCAGCTTTGTGTTTATGTCTTGTTATAACTTTCTCCTGGTCAAATGGCAGAGGATCATTTTCTGGATGGGTGGTGTGAGCATACTCTATTTTGTGATTTGCATCCATTTATAAACTGTAGCTAAAAAAGTGACATGTTCTTTTCTAGTATGGGGAACCCTAAATTAATCCACCCAAATTTGCAGAGTAATCCTGGAAGTGATTGTGTGCAGAGGTAAATGCTGTAATACCTATTTCTGTTGTGTATGAATATGGTGACAACATGTGAGCAGACCTCTTTTAGGTCATGGCACCTGGATCTCCCTCCTTAATTAGTATTTTCTTATGTGGCTTTTATTTGAAAATTATGAGCATCTTGGAATGGGTGCCATATTTAAACAGTGAAACAGCTGTGGAAACTCTTCCCTTAATTTTCAGTGTATTGCCTCTGCAGATGAAACCCTGCACTAGTGAAAGATGAGCAGGACTTGGATGCAAGGACTGGGGTTTGATTATCCAGTGCAACATAAAGAATATCACATTACACTTAACCAGTACTGTTGCAAAGAGGAGTTTCCCTGATTTTTGTTTTAACTCTAAAAATATCAAAAAAGTGGCGTCAAAATTGTGACAGTCTGTCCTTTTCATATATATTAGTTATGATTTTGAGATTTTTTTTTTTAGTTGAATTTGTGATAAAGGTACTTGGATTTATGGAAACCTGCTTAAACACCATTAGAATAACAACTGTTTAATCTATAGCATAAGTGGAATAAATGCTTAAAGGCACAAGGACTTCATGGACATTTATTTAAAATTGGCTTGGATATTCATAATCATTTGCTATCCCATCATCCTGTGTGTGTGGCTCTTCTCCAGTGCATTAATATCCACTGTAGCACCTTGATTTTGCTCTGTCATTCTTTTACGTCTGTAAGATTTCCTTCCTCTCTCCTTGAGTAACTCTCCTTGCTGGGTACATTTCATACAGAAATGTGTGCATTTGGCTGCAAGGGGATCAGAGAGTAAATCCAAACTTCCTTTGTTTGAAATTAAAATCACTCCCAAGTCAGAAGGACTGAATGTGAAATAGTCTTTTGATGTATCAGCTGATGTGGGGCAGCCAGATTAAATCCATGCCCCTACAACCACTAAGATTTCTGCATTCAAACCCTGAAATTGCCTGTGAATTTTGCAGTCCCTGCAAACCCAGGTTGCATAATTCTGCTATATGCTATATGGCACCTGCAGTGCTGGAGTGGATCTCCTTTCAGCAGTTAGCAGCGCGTTATTTAGTCCATTAAGCTGTCTGCTCTTCCCCTCCCTGCCTGCTAATTCCTTTCCCTTGGAACACAGCAGCGCTGCCTCCCTTTGATACTCCCACACTTTGTGTCCGTGCTTCCACCGAGGCCGTGCACCCTCCCTGGAATCCTCCCTGTTCCCACTGAAACTGCCCTCGATCATTTCCCCGACAAACTTCCCATCCCCGTTTCCCTCCCACTTCCACTGACGTCAGCTCTCCTGTCAGAGATCCTTTCCAGCGAGAGGATCCTTCCCACGCTGAGATACAGGAACTTTTCTCAGTCTTTAGGGCTCCAGACTTTCAGACTGATACTTTTTATGCTGTTGTTATAAGGCGTGAACCCTTTCTCCAAGGGATGGGAGTCTAATTTTTAAATTGGATGGAGTGAAGTGGTGTGGTGATGTGTGAACTGAGCTCATATTTAGGTTTAATTTTTATCTTTTTAAATTTCCTGTTGTTTGTTATGTAAACTGGAAAAAACCCAAACAATAAATCACTCTCAGTATATAGATGGCTACACTACAAAGACAGCATAAGCTGTGTTTTCAATTTTTAAAGCATTATTCTTGGTATCACCTCTTGTCATGCAAAGTGTGTCACTGCATCTGAGGGCAGTTCTTTGTGTGACTGAGATGAGCGAGGTTAGACCCTGAATTTTGGAGTATTTACTGTTGGTAAAAAACACTTCACTTAAAGTCCTTTCAGCTGAAAATTCTTGTGCCTTTCCTGTTGTTCTTCAGTGCTGCTGTCTGAGCTTGCTCTGCATCTTTTCCCTGCCCTATTCATGTAGGTAATTACTAAGCTTTTCCTTTTCTGCCACCTGAATCTGTTGATAGAGGAAGTATTGAAACCAAACCTTTATTTCTGCAGTTCTAGATATTTTTCTTACTGTGTTGTACCTTATGTATTCTTAATTGTATGGCTCAGATTGAGGTGTAAGTACATCCACAGTGAAAATTTTTCTACTTGTAGAATGTGCTTATAAGCCAGGCAGAATAACAGGAGGTGATATATTAATGAGTTTCTACCATTCCCTATATTACATGTGGTGTGAAATTCCAGTGCAAGTTAACAGCTTTGCCTTGTTATTTAAGATACCAGCAATTCAGATTTTACATCCAAAATGCTAAGTTTAAGCATAAATTAAAGATACAAAATGGTCACACCTGATTGCAAATACTTCTCATTCAATGAATTGTAGATCAGAGGATGCTTACAATCTATGTGACAATGAAGAATGTCCTTTTAAGAAAGTTGTTCATGGTTCATTTGAATCTAAGAAGAAATACTGTTTGGAAACTGTTTTACTTTCCATTTTGCATGCATATTTGTTCAAGTAAATGTCCATGTCAAGAAAGGGAGAGGTATTTGAAGGAGAATTGTTTTTAACATCCATTGAAATTGTTATATCCAGCAGTCGCCACCACCAACAGTGATAAATACCTGTTTTGTTTTAGTTATTTATGAACATTTGTTCACCTCTCTTGGCTGTCACAGTGAGAAAGGACTCCAGAATTAGGTTACTTAAGCAACAGTAACAAGACACTGAAAATATAACACTTTTTGAGCAGCTGGAATCTCAATTGATTTTCAAATGAGTCCTCAAAGAAGAAATAAGTATTTTGAGATATGGACAACTAAAGATTTTATTAGGTCTCAGCAAAACGTGAAAGAAACTTTAAGCAAGTATGATAATGAGCAGACTGGCCTCAAGGTGAAATAATTTCAATACAAGATTTATGGAAGTTGTCATTTTATCAGGGGGCCACAAAAGCACCTGCACATGTAGAACAATTTAACATTAACATTAACTCTTTTGGTGCTGTGTATGGATTTTATATGCCCACACTGTAAACTGCTCTACCAGCCACGGGTGGAATTAAAACATTGTTAGCAATGTTCTGAGGTTGCACACAGAGCATGATTTCATGTCCCAAGCTCAGTTTTCCATGTGAATTTCAGTGTTTTTATATATAAGACTCATTCATCTAGTGGAGGTTCAGTAGGAATTTACTTGGTCCTGTGGCATTCTACACATTGCTATCTCTACTTCAGGTAAAATAATTAATTATCATTATTTAACTGTAACTTAAACTGACACAGGGTGACCAGATACCAACTGAATAGCTTTATTGTGCATGACACACTAAAAAGTTTTATTGCCCAGATTTTCAAGTTTTCAGAGGCACCAAGGAAGTGATGATTAAGTCTTTTGCTTTGCAAAAAGATTTCAGCATTCAGCCCCTTTTAGGTTCTTTCTTGATACCCCTTTTAGGGCCAAAATGTAATAAATGCTGGTGTTACACACGCTGTGAAATTAAATAGCAGAGTCTCTAATTTGTGCATTCCTCCAGACTGTTCTCTTGCTGTGGATTGTACTGTTGGCCTCAAATCAAACTCCCAGGCCCTTTTCTTCTCTTTCTTGTAAAATCTGTAACTCTGTCACTCCACATCAAGTAAAAGGCTCAGCATTCTGTGGGCCAGCTCCCACACACATGGCTTTGTTCCAGGGGAAAGGAAGAGAGCTAGAACCTGCTTTATGACATGGAAATGTGTTGACATAAATTAGCTTATATCTGCTTTAAATGTGGTAGACAAGGTAATTTGAGATAGATTTTGATAGTGTTTTAAATGTTCAAAGGTAGTCTGCAGATATATGTGGAGAGTTAATGTTCTTGCATAGCAGAAGAGCTTGGAATGAAAAAGGAATATTCTAGATTTAAAAGTAGTTTTGTGAATAAAATGTTGCTCATAGGAAGGACTGAATCCAGCATGAGGGACTCAAATAAGAATTCCCACCCTTGCTTGCAGTGGGAGGAAATGTGGCTTTTGGTTCTGCCACTTTATTATCTGATAGACAATTTTCAAGCACTAGATCCCAAGAAATTAGGATAATGTATTTTTGTTGGTGTAAAGAAAATCTCTTTGATGGCCAGATGGGACTTTCATTTCTGAGCAAACTAAACTGATACTATTTCAAGGGATTTTTAAAATCAGGATATATATTAATCTGTTTGTTAAATAATATTTAAACATATTTAAGATGTGTCTCTTTGTTGAAAATGAGAACTCACTCTTTTTTGGAAAAAACAGAATTATTTTGCCTGTTAATTTGGAAGTTGCATAGGAAACCAAACATTTTATATAAGTTTTTTAAGGAAGGTGTATTTTGCTTTGTAAATCAAACATTTTATATAGTGACATGAACAGATTATTGGTCTTGTTATAGGGAAAATGGTGACATTGAAATCTTTTCATTGTGCTTTAGACTTCCCAGTTTCCTAAATAAATCCATACAAAGAAAACACAGAATCACTGGACAAATATGAAAGAATGGCATCCCCTGCTTCCCATTGTTTTAATTTTGAGTTAGCAGTGACCTTTAGCTCCCTGCTGGGATACAGTGGAAACTTCACCAGGCCCCATCTTACTTGCCACTAAAAGACAACTTATTTTTAAAGTTACACATTTACTATCCTGTTCTGTCTTTGAGTCTGAGGTTCTGTTATCTCATAAAATTTAATCAGATAAGCAATCTCAGTAAGTGATCAGCAAAGTAAACTTTCTTTATAAGGATCTTGTTTGGAAAAAAACTACTCTAATTTGTTAATTAAAGCACAACAAAAGAACCGTGATCTGCATTGAATGCAATCTTCATGTATTTAAGAGTATCACTTAAATCACTTTATCACAGTATCACAGTTAATCACTTTTGCATCATCAGAAAGATGTTCCTCGTTCCCACTGAGCTACCAGGGTTGTAGAACTCTATTTTCCAGCAGTGGTTTGAATTCCAGGTTTAAATGCACAAACATGTCTGTGGGACACATAGGTAGGTCAAGATTCAATGTTCACCTGAGATGATTCATTTGCAGATCTGTCTTCTTTTTGGAATACTGTCTGCTCTTCCTTCCAATTTTTAAGTTTGGGTTTTTTTTTTCCTTCCTGCCTTCATAACTTTTCCTAAGTTTGGTGAGAAATTCCACAAATGGTTGAGGACAGCCACACCTATAACTCTGGTAACTTGAAGCAGAAGTGATGTGTCCTGCACATGGTTTAACTGCCTGGTAAAAACTGCACTTTTTCCTGAGCTTTAACTCAAATATTTCAGCATAGGATGAGTACCAGAATGTGGGTCTACAAATACTGGAATCCAGAGCTTGTACTGAAGTGTGGATGGCACTGGGATTGCTGGCAGGATGTCTGCTATGTATTTTTCAAACCAAAGCAAAGTATTATTTTCAAATACCAAAGAGATTAATTAGTGGGCTAAATTTTTACTAAAATGACACTCTCTCAACCTTGCTAAGATCTTTGGGCTCAGGGGTTGTGGCTATGGCTTTAGGTGGAGTAACTTTGAGAGTGATGACTCTCGAAGGTTAAATCTTAAATTTCTGAGCATTCCAAAGGATTTTTTTCCTCACATACTTGTACCTTTGTTGTTCTTCACTCACATCTGAGATCATTCTGTAAGCAGGGATGCAGTGATGGTCCAGCCTTCCCTGGCTGTGTGTGGCTGCCTGGCCAGCTCTGTTCCCACGTGGATGCCAGGCAGGATTCTGTGCCAGGCAGGATTCTGTGCCAGGCAGGATCAGCCCCTGTGCCCAGGATCTGGGCTGCTCTCAGCCCAGGCTGTGTCCTGTGTGCAGGGCTCTGTCTCTCTCAGTGTGCTCAGGAGGAAGATGTCAGGGCTCTGTTTGAAGGTACAAAACTGAGAAAGGTTCTTTGTGTTCCTCTTCTGCTTTAGTCTGACATTACTGATTTACTTTTCATTTTTCACCATTTTGGCATGTAACATGATATCAGTATTTTAGTTTTATGTCCTTTAAAATTGGTTGATGAGTGCAGTGAAAAACTCTACTCTTCAGGGGCATTTGTGAATGGAGAATTAATTTCCAAACCAGTGTTAGCACATACTTATCACTGCAACACCACCAGTGTGAATGGTTGATGTGTTTGTTTCTGCAGATACTGTTGCAGGGACCACAAAAAAACAATGAAAGAGTTTAGAAGAAACCAGAGGACATGAATTGAAACTAAATATGGGTTTGCATTCTGCAGAGGACTTCATGACCAGGGTGGTTAGGTTTTTCATATATAGGTCAGAGTGTCCTCCAGATGAAAAGACCTGAGGGTAAAATTGGTATTTTAGAGGAGTGAAACATTCCAAAGCCAAGCAGAAGGGGTTTTGCAAACCCAACTAGCTTTTGTTTCATCAGCAAAAGGAAGATCTCGTCCTGTGAACTCAGGCACTGCTTCATGCTTCCATTGATGCTGCTGGAACTTTTCCTTTACTTAGTAATTTGGGTTTTCTTTTTTGTCTTTGGCAGGAATGGATCTGCTTTCTGCAGAGTTTCAGATGAAAGGGCTGTTCTGCTCCTACTGTCAATTAATGATTTTATTGCTCAGTTCTGGAGGTGGTGGTCCTGTTCCTTGCTGTGCAGTGCTGTGGGGCTGAGATCTGCCAGGAGAACACTCAGCTCAAGTTCTGTGGCACTGCTGTCACTCACAGCCCCTAAACCTACCAGTGACACTTCTTCCCTCAGCAGATAATTTATTGTATCTCTTCCAAAGTATAGAATATTTTACTGTAGGGCAGCTTCTTACTTTTTAGGAGAGATTTATGTTTGCTGAAAATTTATTGCATGTTACAGCTCTTAAAGAGCAGCAGCTTGTTGGGAACCAAGTTTTATCCAAAAAGCAGTTGCCTCTGGCAGTGGTACCTGGTAGGAAAAACCAGATTCTTGGAGATAAGAGAGATTTAGCTTTTATGATCCATGTTCATCCTACTAAAAACTCATTAAATTAATGAAGCTGCTCAGTGAGGAAGCTGACCCATCCCTCTGTCTCTGAAGGACAAGCAGTAGTGGCAGCCTGCTGGTTTGGCAGCAAATAATTTTAAAAAATTGTTGGGAATTCTATACTTTTGGTTTCAAGAGCTAAATACTGATGTATCAGCTTATGATAGTTTTCTGAGAAATATAATTCTGCTGTCACTGTTTGTAAGTTGGAATTTCTTTTTCCCAACACAGTTGGAAGGGTTTTTTCTCTTTGTTTGCTTTTATCAGTGAGAGGCTCAGAGATTGAGTGGGAGTGGGGCAGAGGGAGCAAGTCCTGCCAGTGGTTGGTGGGAGGTGTGGGAAGTCCAGAGCCTTGTCACATCCTCAGACTTATCCTCTGGTCACAGTGTGACCATGGGAACATTGCCAAGCACCAAATTTTCAGAGAAGCTGTGACTGAAGTTCACATTTTCTAAAAAGCTAAGCTCTCTTACAAATTACTTGAAGTGAGATTTGTAGCTGGACTGTCAAAAAAAGCAAGCTGAAACTGCAATCTCTTATTTTGCCAATTAAACTGAAAGCAACTTCTTTTTGGAGGTTACATAGCTCTGAAGCTTTCTGCTAACTTTATCTTGGCTCTTCTGATGCTAAGAGCTCTTACAAGGTTCTCTTGTGCTCTTTGGGCAATGTAAACTCTCTGTGCTGTGCCCTGCTCAGGTTGTGGGGTTCATGGAGTAGTTTTTGCTTTGTGGGGTAACCTTGTTTGGTTGTTTTACAAAGTCTAAGCAAAGCAGAGGATTTTAAGGATGGTGGAAATGAAATAGACCTGGTGCAGGATGAGGGAACGGCAGTGTTTTCCTCCTTTTCTTCTGATGGCCTTGGAGCTGTAGGTGTCAATTTGTGGCTGTGATTTTCACCCTTTCATTGGGTGCACAGGATTTTTGAGGGGTTAGGAGGTGCCTCCCTGATATGATGCACTGCCCTGTCAGTCCCTCTGAAATTAAACCAAGACCAGAGGCCAGGGGAGAGTGTAAATGGTGGGGTCCAGCACTTGCAAGACTCAGAGGTCTCTATGAGCTTTGGTTTAGTTGCAGAAGTCACAGTTGTCTCTACAGGGATATTTACCTCGTTATGGAAATGTGATTTGTCCTAAAAAGTTGAGGAACCTTATAAATTCTCCCATGGTAAGTTTGAACAAGGACACAGTCTTCCTCAGTCTGTTGTTTTCTCAAGTGTGTGTTTGCAGGGAGGCCGTGTAGTCTCTTGCCCTTTCTCCATGCATGACCTGCAAAGAAGAACCATCAACCCCCTTCAGGAAACCTGATGCTTTTGGTCAATGGTCCCTTACATTTTTCCCCAGCTGATTGATATTCCAGCTGACTGATCAGAGAAGTACCCAGCTGCATCCACTGGTTGGGAGTTGCTGTGCCAGGGCTGTTCCATTCCAGGACAAAGGTACCAAGGAAATGAGTGGTGCTGAGCTCACCCCAAAGCTGAGGCGCTGCCCTGGCTCTGGCCAATCCCTCGGACTGCTTTGGGATCTGGTTTCCACTTACCCCTGCAACAGCAGACTCAGTAAATACTCATGTGAAGTATTACCTAGGAATCTTAAAATGCTTGACTACTATTGCTTCCTGCCACTTTGTAAGAGGTACAAGGATTTGTATCATACCTATTTTTTTTCTTCTTTTTTTTCCCTCCATTTTGGAGAGAGGGATGTGAGTGAAGAGCTGGGTGTGTTTTCATCATCTTAACATCAGGGCGTCCCAAGACAGCAGATAGAATTTCTAAGTGATTCTTCTAAAGAAGGGTCCTTCAGCCCATCCTAAAATAGTTGAATGATTTTTTTTTTAAGGCAAACCAATAAAACAATCATGTAGAGGAAAAAAGCGTGACAGAGGATTGCAAAGTAAAGGGATTCTGGCTTATGGCACTGCCCCTGTGCTTTTGCTGGGTGTTGCAAGAGCTCTTCATATCCTTAAGAGTCTGAGTTATGTTTGGGAAACCTTGACCTCTGTACCAAGGAATGAGGTCAGCAGAAGTAATTTATTTAAACACAACTTCTTAAACGCAGATTAATTGATTGCTATAACTACAGATACTTTTGTCCTAGAACAGATATGAGCAGACTCTCCAAGGGCTATATTCATATGTACAGGAAATTTTTGCTAATTAGCTTGTGGTTAATTTAAGCAGAATACAACCCCCTGACTTAGTGAACCCTGAACTGTGGCAGCTCAGCCACAGCCACTTGTCCTCACCCCAGCACCACTCTCAGCCTTGCAGCCCATGTAAAACAGCACATCTTTCAACATGCAGAGTCCCTCTGGAGGGATGTGTAGCACTGTACTGCAGAGCAAAGTGTTTTCAGTGTCTCTTGTACGAGGCCTGAGCTGGTTTTAGAAGAAGCAGGACTTCAGTAATAAATCTGATCTCTTGAAACATGAGTTGGAAGTTGGAGCTCCTGTCAGCAGGTTCACTGTGTGATGTCTTGTGGAGCCTTGGCTGCAAAGAAGCTGTAGCCTGCAGTTAATGAGCTGTTCAAAGTAGCTGTGAAATTGTCAACTTAATTAAGCCAAGTTTAGTTACCAGGCATCGTTCAAAGGTTTTGTGTGAAGAAGCAGGCCCTGGAACTGCCCAGCTATGCACTGTAGGAAAGTGCTGTGTGCTTTTCTGAACTGAGAAATTAAGAGCTCCTGTGGTAAGAGGGAGTGCTGTTCTGCAAAGTGTTTAAAGAAAGCCCCCGGCTGTCCCAGCATGTTGGGGAGCTTCACAGTTATTTCCATTTTTAGACAGTTAAAAAGCATAAGCTCTCTAAAACAGTCAGTGGATTGCAGCTGCTGTGGGATTCGGATTGAAGTTCTACTGTATTTTTTTCACTTGTCTATTTAAATGATCATACATGTGCAATTCTTTGAATTGTTACCTGTTTCTTTATAAAATAATGGATGTTTATTTTTGTGCTTTGTCCTGAGTCCCTTTCTCTCCTGACAGTACAGAAGATTTAGTCTGAGCCCTACTAAAACACCTGCTGAAGTCAGTGGAGACTGCAGTTCATTGAGCTGGGTTTCTTCAGTTTGTCCCTGGAGAAAGAGTAAAAACTCTTGCAGACATTTGCAAACTTCTGCCCATGACCTTGACAGGACCCATCAGATGTTACAGAAGAAGGTTTTTAGGGTCTCAGCTGCTGAGGAATCTCCTCTCACCTCAAATATAAGTTATTGCAATGGTCTGTTCTTCAGGTTGGAGATTTCTGACACAAGTAGGGTAAAGTCCTCTTCTAATCACAGCAATACTGATACTGCTGTGCTTGTTGCAGCATAGTTTATGCCATTTGAGAGTGCAAATACAATGGTACAACATTTTCACCACAGAAAGCTCTCCTGTATTTCTTGACATGTGGAACTATACTTAGGACACATTGAGGTGAAGTCTTAGTACAGTCAAGGACAGGGCTGTATGAGGAATGTTACCTAGACACAAAATATCCGTGAGGGATTTGGGTTTTAATTATATTTTATTTTGGAAAAGATCTCTATTATGGATATATTGATAGTGGATAGAGGAAGCATGTTTTTGTTAGAATAGCTTGTTTCAGCTGAGGAACTGGTATAAAGTATACCAGCAAAACCAGTTCTGCTAATGTTAGCTCCATTTGCAATAAGAAGGTTTCCCAGGACATTTGTGCTATACCTGTGCCAAGAATTTAGGACTGTGCAAGTGAAATGGAAGTGAAGTGAGCACATGGAGCCTTTTGCTCCTTGTTGAGCCTTTGGACTGTAATAATTTCTGGCAGCTGATGCCTGGGAGCCACTTGCCTGCTTTTATGGTGCCTTTACAGCCAGCATTGCTGGCAGTGAGAGCCAGGAGCTCTGCAAGCACTCTGAATGCTGCCACCAAACTGGTGCTTTTTTGGAACTTTTCCTCTTTTGGACAGACAGATTTGGACAGGAGATAGTTTGGCTGAGGTGTGAAATCATGATGTGAATATTTGCAAACTTTGGGAAGAAAAGGTATTTTTGACAGCCAGACTTTGTAGTCTAGACCAGGCAGTAGAACAAACAGAGGGGGGAATAGTCCTTGAATTAGGACAAATAAATGATTGTTAATGGCCTTTGTCCTCTGTTGCTGTTTGTTTGCCTTTTGCTATAGGACACTGTTCTTCAGAACAGGCTGTAAGTGGCTCTGCATTCTGTGACTTCAGGTTATTAAGGAAAAGTTGAAGTATCAGTTAATTAATTGCATTGTTTAGAACTGACCTGATGTTAATAATTATCTTATGAAACTATTTCAGATTTATGTTTGTGGGACAAGTACATATAATAATACATACAATAAGAGATTGAATTATCAGGTGTGATTTGGTGACAATTTGATTGTAATGCCAAAATGTGGCAATTTATGATATAAATGTTGTCATACCTATTCCACTGCCTGTTTCTGCTTAACCTTCTTACTTTGTCACCCGTGGTGGTCTGTGGTTTTTCTTTAACTTGTTCAGTCACACATAGCAGAAGTTTCTTCCTCCAGCCCCTTTTCTTCTTTTTGCCACTGTGTTCTACCTTCAGCTCCCATTTTCATGTTTCCAATGCTCAGAAATTCATATCTCTATAATTTTGGGAGGTTACAAACAGTGTGTGTCCTCTTCATGGACAAAACTGATATCAGCTCCTTTCAGAGCTTTTTTTTTCATTTGTACTTTTGTTGGGTGAAGGTCTTTGAGGAAGCTCCAGCTTCTCCCCACCCTCTGGCACAGGACACTATCCTGGAAATGGCAGAATCTTGCTTACAAAGAGGCATAGCTAGTAAACAGATGTCTCCCTGAAAATCTTTATTTAGTACACACAGTGTACTCTTCATCATTTGCAACAAGGTCAATAGCCCTTAAAAGGGCCATTATTATAACTCAATCTGATATTGGAAGGGTATTTTCATAGATGTGTATACAAAAACAAACAAACCAGTAATTCTTTTCTCTAACTTCAGCTAAAATGCAGTAAACTATTTCTAATATGCTGTACCAGAAAAATGGCAGTTTTTATCTTTCATAAAGCTGTCAAAACTGCAATGCTGTTCTATGCTTAAAATGTTTTCCATACTGACATTTTAAATTGTAGGTGTGTTCTTGTGTTGCTTAACAGAAAAAAATAATATTATGGGGAAAATGATTTTGTTTTTCATAGATCAAAACATAAATAATCAGTTGATGTGTATATTGCTTGATTGTAGTTTGTGGACATGAATTTTAGTTGTTTAACTATGAATAGAAATGTCATGAATGACACTAATCATGGACTCCCAGTCTTATATGATTCAGCTGGTGCTGACACTATTTCATAATAAAAATTAGGCATTTTTCATCTATTTTTGTAACCATGTGAGTTCAGATACTTACTGTGTAAAGGCAGTATCTGTACAAATAGCTGTGATCAAACTGAACTTTGATCTGAAATGGAAATTGATTTTTCTCTGTACTAGGAATTTTATAATGTCTTCCCAAAGTATTGAAGCTCAAGCTGGTTTGGTGACAGCTTTCTTTTTGTCAAGGACTGAGTGAAAGAAATGGTTACTTTTCCTCCAGATACACTCCCAATAACTGCCATAATTCCCAATTTTTTCATAGGGTCGTGTTCACTGTCTCTCTAATGTAATTAACTCTTCTTTTTATATGTTGAATATCTATTCTTTCTTGCACTTGCAGAGTTGATGAACATTACTGAAAGGCCCACAAGAGCTTTTTTGCATATAGAGCTTCACCCAGGAACTCCCTGCTCTGATTTGGGACTACAAACTGATCCTCTTTGGGTTTTTTTTTGAGTGGTGTGAATGGACTGAGGACTGACTCTCACCTGGCTTGCATTAGGGTGGGGTGATATTTCATTTCAGTGATGCTCTGCAGGTAAACCAGAGCCACGTGCAAGACTCAGAGCTGCAGCCCCCTGCCCCTGTCTCTGTGCCCACATTCTGCAGCCAGGTCTGTGTGTTGTGGGGAAGCTCTGCTGAACCTCAGCAGTTGTTTCTTTTACACTTTATTATCTTCCAGTTCAGTCCATGGAAAATAAACCCAAACTCTAATTACTCTGTCTGTTTAAGTTTTTGCTCTAAAATTTCTTCGCCTTTTTTATAGCATCCATCCAAAATGTGTCGCCCTCTATAAACATTAGGCTATTAAATTTTTGAAGCTCATGACAATGTTGTTCCACAGATCATGCATTTGCATTTTCAGGGTAAACACTCTCCAACCAGAAACTAAGCAAGCTCAGTCTTTTGTGGTCCACTCTGTCCTCACATGCCCTGGGATCAGGAGTCCCTTGCCTGTTTTCATGTCACTCACATGATGTTGTTTCACGCTTGGGAATTACATTTTTGGGCCAGAACTTCCTTGTTTTTTGGAAATACCCCTCTCTTTAGAGAAAGTAATTGCATGACTCTAACTGCACTGAGTCAAACAGCAGATTTCAAACAGCAGATTTTTAGGACTAGTAAGCAGGTCTTTCTAAACTTTACAGTCCTTTCACAGAGAAGGTTAGCATCACAGAATTAGAAATTACCCCAAAGAAACTTAGCAGCAGCAAATCTAGCTCAGATAAACAAAGAGAGTTGTTGAGGAAAGGCCTTCAGTTTCTCCAGCAATCTTTTTAAACCCACCAGATTCCTCTTGGAAAAATCCTTGGGACTGATCACATTGTACCTTGGCAAAGACTTTTGGGATCTAAAATGATATTTTACTTAGTGACTCGTGGGTCTCTTCCCTCAGGCAGGGAGATAAAGGAAGATAAGATGGTCAAATAGAAAAATGTTAAATCTGTGTGATGTATAATGGTCAGTCAAGGCCAGAGTGTAGCTTGTCTGCTTTGTGACAGATAAGCAACTGTGGTGCAAGGACTACACATGGTTTTGAGATTAAAACTTCTTATTTAGCTATTTCGCTTTGCCTTTTTTTTTTCTTTTTTTTTCCCCCTGTGACTTGAGTTGTAGTTATTTATTTTTCTGTATATTTTTTTTCTTCTGCAAAAAATGATACCAAATGATACCAAATCTTGCTGAAGCAATGTGCTATTCAAAAGCCTTATCAATGTGATACTTGAAAAAAACTGGAAATATATTAAAAATATCTAAAAAACTGTTTCCCAGTCCAATAGTTTGAGCATTTCCCATGCCATTGCTAATGATCAGGAATGACTGTCTCTGCCTGGGAATTCAGTGTATTAAGCTCAGTTGGATAATTTCTGTTCCAAGTGTGTTGCTGGGAGGGCAGAGAGGAGAGGGTCACACTGCATTGTGGAAAAGGGATTTAGGAAGAAGCCCAAGTAATGATACATTTTATTTGTGTTAGCAGTCGTCAGCACACATAGTTTGTGCAGGTCTTTGTAATTGTTTTTGATAATCAGCCCAAGAAAGTGGAAAGAATTAGTGCTAACAAGAAATCCCATCTTGGAATGCAAACTCA
Source organism: Cisticola juncidis (assembly GCA_013400215.1). Classification (NCBI taxonomy): domain Eukaryota; kingdom Metazoa; phylum Chordata; class Aves; order Passeriformes; family Cisticolidae; genus Cisticola; species Cisticola juncidis. The sequence continues at coordinate 460,445 of VXBR01002039.1, read as the reverse complement.
CTGGGACAGGGCTCATATTTTCCTGTCTGTTTGTAGGGCTGTTGTACACTTCAGTGCTTACACAGTACAAATGTAAAAATAAAACAAAACCAGTGATGATGATGTCAGGAAGTGAATTCTCTGTCAATTCACTCCCTGTAATGACATGCACTTTTTAAAAAAAGATACACTTCTTTATGCATAAGGAGAGCACAGGAGTTGAATGTGCAATTAGAAGTAATTTAGTTCAGAAATAAATGACTTCTTTGTCTGCTGGCATAAGTAATGATAGCACTGGCATCCAGTGTCCCAGATATTTACAGTAAAAAAAGGAAATTAACACTAAAGCCATCAAACTAAAATTATCAATTGATGAGAAAAAAAAATCTGGGCAAAAAAATCACTGGCTAATCACTCCAGAAACAAAAGCAGGTGACCAGTTAACCCCAGCATTCCCAGTGCTCCTGTCTGGTGCTGGCTGGAGAGTCCTCTGTGCTTCCCTCCTGTCTGGGGGCTCTGCTGCCCAGGGGCTCTGTCCTGGGAGCCCTGGCACAGCTGAAGCCTCAGTACTTGATATTCTAGGTCTGGTAGTTAGAAAAGAAACAATAGTTAAAAATTAAAAAATGTAGGGTTTCTTTGATAAGATCTTGGCTCCTAAGGCAAGTGCTGGAATCACCTGAAGCACATCTTGATAGGAAGATATCCAAAAGCATGGTCAAGCCATATGGTCCCAATTGGGACTTCATCTTCTCATAACAATTTTTTTTTCCCTGCTGGAATGGGAATATATTCTGAGAAAGAAGTCCCTAAAGGATGGATAAGGGGGCTGGCAGCTCCTCTTGAAACAGAGCACTGACCTTAGAATGGCTCAGTGCCCTGGGGTAAAAGGTTATTTATTTAGGGTTTAAGTTATTAAATTGGGATTAAGTCAGATACATAGAAGATTGTTGTTGAACTCACGTTCTTGGCTCAATCTTAAGCTGTGCAGAGATTAAAAAACTGGATGTAGAAGGAGGTTTTAATGTGGGCCAAGTGGCAACATTTTTTTGTTTTCAAAGAGGCAGGAGAGACTTATCCCACATCCAGGTGTAGAGGGTTGTATTCATGGGATTTGCTTTTTCCAGTTTGATTCTTCCTCATCTGAACCAGTAAAGAAATCTCTGACTGTATCTAAAGGGCAGAGATGGAGCAATAATACCCAGAAAAACATGAATTAGTTTTGAGTGACCTGGGCAGCCTGGGCAGCAGCAGTAGGAATCTGCCTGTCTCTTTCTGATAAAGCTTTGCTAAGTTTACAAGTCAAAAGGTGATTTTTCTAACAGCCAGTCTTTCTAACTCACACACTTGTGTTTGAAAATCAAGCTGTTTTCTGTCTGAATTTTAGTTCATTGCCAGTAATAAAAATTCCAGCTTGTTCAGCCATGGTTATATTGGTTTTGCAGAGCTAACAGTAGTAAAACTTGTTTTTGTCCACAAAGTTAGTAGATTAGGTCTCAGAGAAACATCACCTAAACAGCAGATGTATGGAAAAAATCTGTTTCCTTTTTTTTTCATTGGTAACTTAGCTTGAACCAAACACTACTGAAACAACTGAGTGCTTCTTTTATCACCCTCAGCTCCTATGCATTGCCTTGTACAGGTAAAGAAGAGATTCTTGCTGTGGAAGTACTAATGCAGCTTATGCCACTTGTCATGTATTACTGACTATTCCAACAAAAATCCTTGTGTTATAGGACATACTTCCTCTGCTTTCTTGTTTTCAGTGCCAGTATTTGAATCTCTGAAGTGGAACCATGTGTTATCAACCAGTACTTTTTTCCTCATAGAATTTTTAAAGCTCTATTAAAATGCTGATGGCCTCTGTTTCTTTTGTATGCCCTCTCACTTCTATTATTTCCTTACTTCAGTCACAGCAGACAATTTCTGTTATGATTAATCCTTCGTAGAGGAGACAAGAAAAGATGAAACTTTGGTTTAAAGAAATATGAAAAATAGATCTGCTTATTTTTTATTTGTTTACTGTGCAGTCTGTCACCAGAATTATCTGTCTTCCCAGCCTCCTGCTGTTTGTAGTTTTCTTGCTGTTACAGAAGCTACCAACATACAAATGCCTCTTTGAAGTCAGAATGTATTTCCAAAGTCATTGGTCTGGTTTATTCTTTCCTTTCACTTCCAGCTTCTAGGAATGAACAAGGCAAGTATTTTGTAGTGCAATAAAATTCAAGATTTGAGTGTCCTTTGAAGGTATGGATGAAACATCAGTTTTGGAGAAGGCTATTGCTGCAATTAAATGATGCAGTCATTCTTTGATCGCTGCCTTGATCTTTTATTGGAGAGCAGGAGTGTGTGGAAGGCTTTTCCAGCTGCTGACACAGATCTCTCCTGGCTGTTTAGCCATGGCACTTTTCCTGGCAGTGCTGAAAGCATGGGAATTGGTCATGCCAACCATGCACTGTGCAAGCTGCCCTACATTGCCATTATCTTAAAAATAATTTCCTGTCAGCATTGAGAAAAACCTATAATGGAAAAAGAACAAATAGAAAAGATTACAATACTATAAATCAGTGCCTCTGAATCCTGAATATACAACGTGGACCTGGGGAAGGGGAGCTGCTACAGCTCAAGAACAAGGCTGCAGCATCATGTGTCCAATGCTTTCATGGATCTTGGATACCCACAGGCAGCAAACCATGGACTTGTTAAATTGTTCTAGTATTTCATTGCTCTCTTTTCTAAGGGGATAAAGTCCATTTGTTGTTCCATAATGTGAAGAATCCTGGTTCATGTGCATATACTGGGCATTCATTTGTTAAGTGATGGTCATACCTTGGTGCATAGGCACCTGCTGGCTGGAAATGCACAAACCATGTGCTTGAAAAGGACATTATCTGGTGCTTGGGCTTTGGTCAGCAATGAATGAATTTCTTCCTAAGTGACAAGAGAAGGAATCTGGCCTTCCAGGGGCTCCATAAAGGCAGTGTGATCTGTACCTCTAGAAAGATTTCTTAGTCAGATTTCTCTGTAAAATAAAACATGGCAGGGTATATGTGTATGAAGGGCTCTTGTTTTAAAGAATAACTAACACCTGTATCCTGTAAATTAGGCTGACAGCATTGAAATGTGCACTATCCTTATTTAGGAAGGAAAGACCTTCCAAAATGTCATGTGTTTTTTGGTGGATGCACTGCCTGGTCACAGATCTGGGGCAGTCCCACAAGTATCTAATGGAAAATCAGCAAGCAGGATATTTTGGTTTGCCTTTCTTAACTGACTTGTTTTCCTTTTAAGCAAATACAAAGTGGCTTTTCTAACCACTGGATGTGCTGTGCCTTCTGTACTGGAATTTATAGAAAGCTGTTAAGGGTCTAAGATATGTGGAAAAAATGAGATGATGTGGTGAGAGCAGGATTATGGATTATTGTGCAGATATTGTGTGTTTGTGGTCCCCTGAGGAGCTTGTGAAGGCTTCTCTAGTGGGGCATGTCTCAGTGGCTGTCAGATATTTCTCATGTGGTATATCCAAGCTATTCAGTCCCTGCCTTGTTAAAGGGTAGACATCCATGTCTTGTTTTGAAGTCAGTGTATCTGTTAATTAGAGGTTCTGGTAGCAGTCACTTGGGGGTTAAACTGTTCCCAAAGGATTATTTTCAACGCTGTTGTTCTTCTGCTCTCTCTCCTCCCCATTGCATTTATTCTACTGAGAACCTGTTTCACCTCGTTATGGGATTGATGCACTGCCTTCATGGGTGCTGCCTGTTCTGCTTTCTTCAAAATCCTAAAAGCCCCTCTGCTGTGACTGACAGAGATCCCAAACTGAAGCACTGATCCCTGTGCAGAGCCTGTGACCAGAGGACTTTGGGGCCACTTCCAGCAGTGCCAGCTGCTCCATCTGTTTGTCTCTTCTGATTTGGAGCAAGAAGAATTGTTCTGAGATTATTTTGCCCCTGCAGTTTGTACTGGGGACGTTGCTGGTTTTAGCTGTTAATTCTAAGCCCTGTGCAGATCAATAGGGAACACAGGAACATAAACAAAACCAAATTAGACACTGCCCGTTTGAGGTTTCCCCCTCTGCAGGGCCCTTGCGGTTCCTGGGCTCAAGCTGTGAAAGGAGGCGACTGTGCTGCCACAGCAATCTCCTGTCCCATGGCACAGGCTGAGCTCCTGGGGCCAGGGCTGGGAGCCTGGCAGGGGAAATGGGGTTTGCTCTGATCATTCTACCATTGTTCAGTTTCCTTGCAAAGTTAGCCACTCTAAAGGCCCCGTTTCCGAGCTCTAGGGGAGGTTTAGGGGGCTCTTTATTTCTCTTCGTGGGACCAAACCTGTTCACAGGCCAGGTGTAAAGTTTTTGGATGAGTGGTGGGATATTTTTTCCTTCAGAAGCATACACAAATCAGTTTTAGTACCAAACAGTCTTCCTTTTATAGGTCTCTGTTACACACAGAGACCCTTTCAGTTTACATTTGCCCCACTCCTCAAGTGAAGATTATGTTAATGACTCTTATTACTTTCTTCTGCCTTCTTTTCTTAATCTGTTTATTCCCATTTATTTAGTTTAACTAAAGCTGAGAGTTCAGTCAGACTTTCTGGTTCAGACTGCTTCAGTGCTTCTGTGCAAACTACTCCTTCATGACAATCAAATTACTGATACCCTTCCTTTGGAAAAGGAACAGTATTTGAAAAATTTTTGGTGGCTGCAAGAGTAGATACTTTTTAACCATGTCCTAAATAATTTTAAAATACTGGAGAAACTCTGCAGACTCCCACAACTTACTGTATTGAGAAATATCTCAAACTTTTTGATGTGCATGGTGATAGATATCTCTTCTTTCTATTCAAGATTAGCTATTTTTTTTCACTGACTGAATTAAAATGTGTACACAATCCTGATTTAGGAGATAACATTTTCTGGATAAAACAGTGCTGCTTTTGATAATCCACCTCAGTGTGACAAATGCTCTTCCTTTTGATGAGGCATTAACCTTTCAGCTGACACACTGATCCTTGCACTGCCATTCAAGTACAGAGAAGTTCAGGAAAAGAACAACAGACAGATTTTCAAAAATTTGCTGCACAGTCTCAGTTAACTTCAGGCATCTGCAGATTGCTAATGAGATGCCACAGACCTGTTTTTCTGTCAGAATTAGGGTCATCTGCAGCTGAGTGGAAAAAGGCTGCTGGTGTCTTAGCTGCTTTGGAGAACAAACTCTCCTTCATCAAATGGTGCCACAGTCTAGGTATTAAAAGAAGATGGGTTTGTTAAATGAAAACTTCCTTGGTGTTTCATGGCAGGGAAATAAACGTGGCTCTTGAGCCACTGTGAGGAAAAAAAAAAAAAGTAGAGAAGAAGTAGTTAGTAGTCCTAAAAATCAACATTCTGGATATGAACAGCTATTTTCTGGGCCATGCAGATTGGGTAAACTTGTGTGGGTTGAGTACTCTTGTTTGTGTATGTGGCTGATTAGCATGAGCCCTATACCCAAGATTGTTGGTCTGTGTCAATCACATGTGGATCTAACAAAAAATGGCATTCTGCAGCCAAGGCCAGTCCTGAGGAGCCAGCGGGCTGGGTGTGCAGCCAAGCTCTGTGCCCCTCAGTGACATGGAAACCACAGCCACGGGTGGAAAACAGGGCTCTTTTCCTTTCCATGAAGCAAGTGGAGCAAAGGGGTTTGCAAGTATGGCATATTTTCTGGATTATATGATCACTTTTCAAGAGTGTGCCATGAAAAATTATCACTTCAAGGAAATTTCACTAAGAAAAGGCAGCATTTTATAACTGTATCCAGTTTGGTGAAATTCTTATGTACACAAAGAGGAGATGCAAAATGTCGGTGTCTTGTTTAGTAAAAAACTGGTTTAAGAAGAAAGTGAACTTGTAGGAAAAAAGATTACATAAGGCTGTGAAATGCATCCCTTTTCTTGTCTTTTAAAGTAATTTGAGCCTTTGCATTAAGTAAACCTAATTTTGTCTTGAAATTACTGTACCCAGAAGAAGAACTGGTAAACTGATACCTTTTGTAACCAAGCAGAGTAGAAATTTATTCTGTGCAAGACCCGTGATTTAAAGCAAAATAGTTTTATAAGGATGTAAATGTCTAAGACTTAAAAAGCCCCATTTTTTTTGCACAATCATCCAGAATTAGTAAGATTTAAATGAAACTATATTTGATAAAATATTAGGTTTATGTCCAAAATAAGAATGATCATAGTTTCCTTACATGAATAGACATTCGTTTGCTAATGCATCTTATTGAAAAGGGGGTTTCAAACAGCACCATGCCAGTTTTCATGCACATCAGCTGCACTACAGATAATCTGCAGTTTAAAAACACTGATTATTTGGGGAGGAAAAAGAAAAATCTCTAGCTGATGATCCCTGCGTTCAGATAAACTTCAGAAAGCAGAGAGCAGGAGCGGCTCGGGGAGGAGGAGGAAGGAAAGGGGCTGTGGGGTGAGGCAGAACCCGGGGAGTCGGAGCTGGGTGTGAGCTCCTCTGTGTCACCCACCGGCAGTGCCCCGGGGCACTGAGTGCCGGGGTCACATCCCGCAGGGACCTCCCGGAGCATCCCCATCCCGCAGGGACCTTCCTGAGCATCCCCACCCCACAGGAATATCCCTGAGCATCCTCATCCCGCAGGGACCTCCCGGAGCATCCCCACCCCGCAGGGACCTCCCTGCTTCCCTCCTTCCCTCCCGGAGCATCCTCACCCCGCAGGGAACTCCCGAAGCATCCTCACTCCTCAGGGACCTCCCGGAGCATCCTCACCCCGCAGGGACTTCCCTGAGCATCCTCACCCCGCAGGGAACTCCCGAAGCATCCTCACCCCGCACGGACCTCCCGGAGCATCCTCACCCCGCACGGACCTCCCGGAGCATCCTCACCCCGCAGGGACCTCCCTGCTTCCCTCCCTCCCTCCTGGAGCATCCTCACCCCGCAGGTATCTCCCTCCCTCCCTCCCTGTATCCCGGAGCACACACCTGGCCCAGGTGTCGGATCCAGCTGCTGCAGTGCAGTGTCTGCAGTGTGTGGAAGTGCCCTGGGGCACAGAGGAGGTGGTGGGCACTGGGCAGTGCCAGGCTGGAATTGGAACAAGGCTGCTCCTTTACGTGTTTAAGTAAAAAAGGGGCTGTTTTCCTCCTGGGAGAGAGGAGCTGTCTGTGCAGCTAAGCATGAGAAGCTGATAGGTGACTGTACTCTGTGCAGAAAAACATACAGTGAAAGATAAAAAGAGGAGAAATCCTCGGGAGAGCACAAATTCTTGTACTTTTTGGAGTTTAGTGGAACCCTGGGCAACTAATTTTTTTAATTTTTCAGTGTTCTTGGTATAACCTTAAGCCCAATGTTGTTTTTTCTTTAGGAGATGGACTGTTTCTTTAGGGAGTATGAAATCAGAAACAGAAGCTAACGCTACCTGGCTGAGAAGGCCATTTCTGAATTAATTTTCTGTTTCTATCATCACCCCCATCTTTTGTTGCATGTTTTCTGTTGATAACTATTAATATTTCTACACAAACTCGGGCAGTGTTTTAGCAAAAATGGAATGTCTTGCTTTCTTAAAACAGCAGATTCTGGCAAAAGCCTTTTCCTCCTTGTCTTCTGAACTGTCAGCAACAAAGATTTAAGTACTTTCAGTGGAGGTTTAAATGACTTTCTATAAACATTGCAGCTACCCAGTTGTGTATGTAATGTAAGACTTGCTGGTTCTTTGTAACAAAGTCACAGACTATTTATTTTCCTCTTTTAAACAAAGCGTTTTTGAGACTGGCAACTTCTTAATATACAAAACTCTTAGATTTATAGTAGCTTGTGATGTTCTTTTCGAAGTCTTGTATAGACAACCAAGCTGTGATTTTTAATAGAAGTGCTACTTATGGCATATATTTTAAATGATTAAATGATTAAATGATTAATGATTAAATTTTTCCTTCTGAAGCTTGGAACTATTCTGTTTACTGTAGAGAACTTAGAGCTATTTCGCAATCCAACATTAAAATAAAATGATTCAGATATCTGGATGAGTTTTCTGAGTTCAAAAATAAAATTTAAAAATCCATGTTTTAAAATTAAAAGATATTGCATAATCATTCATATGAATATTTTTAAAAATTATAAAATTTTAATTCTTCAAAGACAGACAATAACAAAACAAGCAACTTGGAAAATGGCTGAAATGCAATTACAATTCTTGGAAGAGTTTGCCATTAAATTAGCGAATGGTGACAGCATTACCATCCGTAACTCTACTTTTAAAGTCTTAAATAAGACCAGTAATAAAGTAGTTATGTAATGTCATGTTAGCAAAAGGGGAGAAAGGGAGATGCTCAGAAAATACTGCCTTTAGGAAATGACTTAATGAATGAGATTTATTTCTTAAACTATAATCTCTGGGATATTTTTGCAGTACCAAAAGCTTCTGCTCCATTAGAGAACTGTGATGTACATAATGATTTTTGCCCTTTTATGTTTCTTTAGTTTTTTTTTTTTTAATTGAAACAATGGAAGGGTAAAATCTTTGTTTTTTCCTGCAGTCTTTCTATATCAGACACACTGCTGGGCTGAGGGTTTTCCCTGGGCTAGGAGAGTTTTCTCCTGCAGTGTGCAGGAAGAACAAGGGGCAGTGGAGGTGACCATGGGTGGGCAGGCAGTGCTTGCCCTGCTCTGCTCCTGTGCTGCTCATCCCAACCAACTTGGGTTCCTCTTGTGAAAGCCTGACAGAGCTGAAAACACCAAAATCCAACTGAAATTGCATTAAATTAACAGAGGCCAAAGCAAACGTAGCTGGGTAGGAATTTATTTTGTGGTGGGGTGTGTAGTCACTGCTGTAAATGTTTCCTGACACAGTACACTAGTGAGCTCTGGGGTTTTTATTTTGTTTTATATTGTTATTTCATCAGATTTCAAGCACTGACTTTAATTTGTCTGGGGTCTGCCTCAGGGGTAGTGTGTGTTTCTGGTTGACTGTGTGCAAAATCTTCAGCCAAAATAGGGCCATTTTTTCTAAGAGTGGTGTCATAAAAATATGAATTTGGGCCATGCAAAACTCCTGGAAGTGTTCTCTGTTAAAATCTGTGATAGCTTGGGACCAGGAACTTGATAGTTATCTGAAGTTTGATGGATCTATGCTGTCCTTAAGGATTAAAACTCATTTGAGGCTTTATGGAAAAAAAAAAAAAAAGCACTTTAAGGAGGAACAACTTGATGGGTAGCTCGCTATATTAATTTTGGGGTTTGTTTGAATGATGTGGCTGTAAATATTTTTCTGTCATATAAATGATGTTGGTATTATGTGGGAACAAGTAGTGTTTATAACAGAAGGAAAAAATTACAATCAGATTATTTAATCATAACAGAAATTGCTGGATATCGTACATTTTAGGAAATATGAAACTGTTGACACAGAAGAAAATACAAGAGAATTGGAAGAAATTACATTTTTGTCAAGTTCCACCAATGCTTGAAATGGCCTGCACAGTATAATTATAAAACTGTGATGTTAATAGGAACCACAACACTTCATCTTTATTAGTTTTATTATAGTAAGTAAACAAATGACCATTACATACATAGTAATTCTATGGCTGCAAGAAGCAGATTTTTAAAGTAAACTGAAATGTTGGTACACAAAATATTATTTCTAAACTTCACTAAGTTCTGTTTTCCCATTGTTTATAAATACCCAAGGGAAAAGGCTGTATATAATGGATTAACATTTTATATATTTTCCTGTCCACAGCTGAAAAATAAGATTATTAATGTATTGGCATGCAGAGTCCGAGTATGTGGTGTAAAGTTACAGACTTCACAGGCTTTCATTTGTAGTGATTGTCAGAACTTTTCAAGTATTTCTAACCTCTCTAACATTTTTTTCCTTTATGGAATTGTGGATGCTTTTAGCCAAAATGTATTACTTAGTGGTGTAATTTTTGACTGTACTTAATAAGCTGAAAATTCATTAAGATAAATCATGAAAATATTATAGCCAGATGTCAAACAGTTAAAATTGTTGTAATGCGTTTGTTTAGGCTGTGGGCCGTTCTTCCTGGTAAATATAATTTTTATGCAGCGACTGTTTTGAAAACTTTCTGCCTTTCAGCCTTGCTTACTTTTATTCCCTCCCTTTCCTCCAGCCCAGAGTCTCACCAACCAAAAAACCCCAAAAGAGAAGCCCATGCTTTGGCTGGATTGCTCTTTGTCAGGAACGCAGGGAATTAGAATATTATTCAGCTCTTTAAACAAATTCAGAAGTTTTCGCAAGGTCAAGCTCAGAGAGAGAAGAGCTTTAATAACACTATTGGCTTAAACAATTTGTGCCTGTTCCCACTGACCTCATTAGAAGCCTCCCTGGGCTGTGGGTGTGAAGGGGCTGCTCTCACCTCCCTTCCAGCCCACATTTTGCCTGATTTTCACTTGGGTGCTGCAGTGTGGGAGCCAGAGCTGAGCTGCAGAGGGGAATCCCAGCTCACCCTGACACACTGGAGTTTGTGGGACTGGCTACTGCTCTGGGGCTGAGGCCGTGTTAAATTTTTATAATGAAATAATTGTGAAGCAAATATGATTCGTTCCCTCTTCATTCCTTGTTTTGAATGCCTCTCTTCAGAGGATTTGAGCATTTTGTGGAAGATCTTTTGGTTGGCTGGAAAAGGTGGGACAACATCTCTTTTTATAAATGGAATAATAATTGCACTGTGCACTGGCCAGCAGAGACCAACATCTGGATCCTGGTTATCAGTTATCTTTTAATCATGAATATGTAAAACATCTTTCAGCTGTTCTTTGCCAGAGCCAAGGCAGTCAGGAGAACAGAGTTACTGGCCTTGTATTCCTTGCTTAGAAAGTCAGGAGAGATCCAGAGGAACAAGGACTGATAGCAGATTAGGATGGCATTTTAACTGTGCAAATATTCCCACAAGAAACTAAAAATTCCCCTCTTGCCTAGTGGTAGCATTTTTTCTCTTTGAGATCTTGGAATAAGTAAAGAATAAGGAAATCTTTAATATTTTACATGTTGAGAAGAAGCACACCTTGTGTTAAAAGGGGCAGCAGAGATGGTGAAAGTGAGCCAAATCCTCCTGTTAGGGACAGAGTGGGGAACACACAAGTTCTGCTCCATCCCCCAAGGGTGAGGATGGCTCTGCTTTTGCTCTGTGACACCCCAAAGTGCTGCCTTTGCTGGAAGGAAAAAGGTGCTGCTGAGGACTTTTGGGTATCTTTAAAATGGAGTATGAGTGTGTATTTGAAAGCTGTAGAGTTGGCTGGAGCACAAGACTCTTTGTATTGATTTGAACAGAAAATGAATCTTTGTCTAAAGAGTAAGAGAGAGAGAACTGGTAGTTCTGTAACCTAGCCTTGAGGCACAGAGGATTTGAAGCCTTGTAAAAATCAATCTCTAATTAGTACAGGAATTTTGGTTGGAATATGATCTGAATGCATACTCATGTTGGAATTTCCAGTTCAGTATTTTGGGGCTTCCTTTTTCAGTAGCAGAGGTTTTCTTTTACCCTCCGTGTATCACTGTAACTAAATAGTTTTTAAGCCATTGTCAGGAGTGTACCAGATCTTTAAAAATATGTTGGTTTAGTGCAGACTAATTTAATAGAAAAGGACGGGATATTTTCACACAAAGAGTTTAGCTGCTAGCAATTAAAAAAAGCTTTAAAGGCCTGTCTTTTTAAAAGTGTGACCTTTATCTTCCTAATCTTAAGGGAAAAGGAGGTTGGAAAAGCAGAGCTGAGTTCTGCAGCTATGATAAACACACATTTATCAAGTGCAGTCTGCCTACATGCTGGGTTGTGGAAGTCCATGGCATCATATTTCTGGTGAATAGAGCCCTTAGTTAGGGCTCTATCCCACAGAAAATATTTGAGGTTTTTCAGTCTATACAACCCTAAAAGATGCAGTTTTCAGCTTTGCAGGAGGCCTACCAGTGTAAAGGGAAAGTGGCCTGCTGTGAAAATGGGAAGCCAATTCAAGCACTGCCAGCTCATGTCTGGAGTGGCACACTCAAGCAGAAAAGTCACCAAAACACGGTCACCTCTTCCCTTTGGAAGGTGCTTGGATCCCCCAGGGCTCTTGTGCCAGGCTGACCAGGTAAAGTTCCTAATGTGGGCAGGGCCAGTGAAGGAAGGACTCTGTGGTTGTAAAAAGGAAAGAAACCCAAATAGACAAGAGTATTCTGAAAGATGAGAGGGAATCTGTGGGAAAGGGAAATAAAAACTGGGAAGTGAGGCTGGGGAAAACGAAGACCAGAAAATGAACAGAAATGCTAAGGGAAAGTAGATAGAGAGGAGGGAGAAAACTGGAGTGTATGGAATGAGCAGTCGATCTCACATGAGAAATAACAAACCAAGGATTTGGAAGTTGCTAAAGGAAACAAATCTGAAAATTTCTGTCTCAGCTTTGACAGGAGGGAGACCTCAAGCTCTGTCTCCTTTGAATACTGCAGAGCCCTCACACTTTCTCTGAATGTTAGCCATGGGTAAATAACCTTTATTCCTCTTCATGGACTGGCAACTGTGGAGATGCATTTAAAAACAGATCACAACTTTAGAAAATGTGACTGCTTAATAATTTCTTTTTAGTTCTAAATCTGCTTGCATAGCAAACTGGTAGAAAAAATCCTTCAGTGTAGAGAGAAAAATGTCACTGAGGGATAAAAACAATTTTTCAAGCTGAAGAGAGGAGGTATCTGTTAAGAAAAGTATTTTCAAAAAAGTTCAAATAAATGTAATTAGTAGTGTGCTGTGGTCTAGTGGGGGAAGGATTGAAGTGAATTTAGTGTGCTCACGAGTCTGTTACCAGAAATGCAGCAGCACTGCAAAAATGAGATTGCTGAATGATTTAACGTGCACAGAGCCTTAAAAAGAATTATAACCATCTGATGTATCATTATGAATGTCACCAAGAATTAGAGGCCTGAGTAATGCCTACTGTCTCCTTCCCTTTATCATGCTGCTTGCTGCTAATTTAGCTATGTTTCAAAAAAGAGAGAAGCCCAAGGACAGACAGAGAAGAGGATTTTGCAGGAGCTGGTCTATGGAAGTGCTTTTGAGGTGGTGCCTCTTCAGTGCTTATACAGACATCTGGATATGGGTGACTTGCAAGGCTTGAATTTTCACCTTCCCAGAACTGCAATCCAGAAGTGACTTATTTTAGTTTGTTACATGGGCAGCACTGTTAGAGTGAGTTAAAAGGTGAGTTTATGGTTGAGGAAGATTATACAGTTGTGTCTGTAGCTGAGTGATTTTACTGAGCTGCTCAGGCTAAAGACCTTTGCTTCTGTGCTTGCACAGCCCCGAGCAGAATGAGCTCTAGCACAGGGCTGGGGTCCTTGGGCTCCATCACAGAATGAATAATGCAGCAGGAATGATTAATAGTGAGTAAGGCAGCAGTATTGGTTGGCTTCCCTGGGAGATCTTAACTCCTCTTCTGTGGACATATATTCTGGAATTTCTTTGGCATCAGCCTGGAAATGAAATACTTCTGTTTGCCTGAAGGAGTTTTTTCAGTTGTTTACAACACATAAGGCTGAGATCCTCTTGAGGCTACACACACAGACAAGTGTTTGTAAGAGCTGGCTTTGGAAGTCAACAATGCTGCCTAAATTACCACTATATGGATTAGAAATCTGAGCCTACATTTTTAAATCAGTGCAAAACATTTTCTGTACCTTTTGTGTTTGCATTTTATTTTTCTCTAAGACCTTTGGGGTGGTCTGCTGTCCCAGATGGAGTGAGGCACTTCACTTGCAAGAGGAGCAGTATCTTTTATTGATACAGTGAGTCAACAAAGTTCAGTGGTAAATGTGACAGTGGTTTAACCAGATTTGATGGCAAGGTACATTTGATTATTTAGTGCACAGATACCTGCATAAATCAGATGTGTCAGGGAGACCCTCCCATGGAGCTGTGAGGTTCAGACTCCTCCTATGCAGAGGAGTCCAGGTGCAGCTGGATCCAGTCTGAGGCACAGATTTGGCCAATAGTTTATGTCTGAAGGATTAAATGTGCCCAGCCAATCTAAGATAAAATATTAGTGAAGCTTAGCAGGCTCTGAACCACTCACTGAGCATCTGCTGCAGGAGGGAATCCCAGCCTGAGTAACCCTGGGAGATGTCCCTGCTCAGGAGGAGAGCCTGGCATGCAGGAGAGCCCCACGGGCCCTGGGCTGGCCACTCTTTATAGAGTGAGATAACTGACTTAAAATCATGTTAAATACTAGCAAAACATCTGGGTTGCTGCTCCAGGACAGCCTGTTGCTACTGAGTTGCCATTTATTTCCCAAAAGTCCAGCCTAGGGTGGGTGCAGGCATCATTCTGAATTGGGGGCACAGAGGGGAACACAGGACACACGTGCTACACATTATCACTTTTAGCTTCATCAGTTATAAAAGTATGTGTTAAATTAAGCCCCAGTGCTATTTGCCTTTGCATTTTAGCATAAGACCTTATTCAGCTCAGCCTTGAGAAATGAATTAGAAATGGCAGCACAGGTAAGATTTTGAAATCCAGTTTCTGTTGATTAAGACACAGCCACATGGCTGAGCCTATCCCACCTGCAGGTTAAGTTGTGTATTATTTAATGTGAATCTCTCTAGCTGCTGTTTTCCTAAGTTTTTCTATCACACACCATTAAGCAAATTGAAGGAGCTTTGGGAGCTAACAGCTAATGCATTTGTGAGAGGCTACTGAAAGTGTCTTGACCTGCATGGGAACAGCCATTCCATGCAATTCCTGCACTCATCTTCCCACAGCCTGGCCAGGGTGTGCAGAGGGAGGGAGAGGAACTGCTGGGGGCTGGGGTAGGCAAAGTGCACCTTCCCCTAGAGCCAGCCTGGGGTGCCACTGGTAAATGAAGTGCTGAAAACAAATACTGGTGCAAAATGAAATGCAACAGAGTCTTGTTTACATGGTGAGAACTGTGCATTTAATCCTCTGGTTTTGTTTCTTCCTTTTTCATCTGTGGTGGTATTGTGAGTAAGCCCATGGTTTCTTTCTAGTGCATCTCCTTTGTTTCTGTTCTTGTAGTTTGAAAGTCACAACTGCAATATACAGGATTTGTTGGTTTTTTGGTTTGGTTGGTTTTTTATACGTTAATATACTGATCAAAGAACTTGAATGGGAACATGGGTACTTTGCAGAACATTTCCTTGGCTTTTATTTTGTCTTTTTCCAAGCCTGATGCTATTTTGGTTCTACCATTTCGGCCTCTGTGCTGGGCATAACTGCAGAAGCTCATTGGTCTAAATTTCCAGGGTTACCTACTGATTAAAAAAAAAAAATCTGCCATAAGTAATATACTCTAGTACTCTGAAACTGGTGGTTTTTTATTGAGAAACCTCTTTTGTTAGCAATTCTGACATCCTTTAGAACTTTGTTTGCTACATAGGATATTGAGACATAACTGTTCTTTTAGGCACTTATGTATTTGTATGCAAATACTTTATTTTCTATTCATTCATCCTTTCTTGGATGAAGCAACACATCAGTTGAAGCTTTCTCAGCAACACATCAGTTGCTGAGTATATTGCCTTCCCTCTGAGGGGAGGAGGATGTCAGGATATGTTTCTTCCCACCATTTGTGTGAGTGAACAAAACGAAGCTTCTCAGAAACAACCCAGGATTGCAGTGGCCACTGTGTCTAAGGGAGTCTTGTTTGCTTTTCTACCTGTACACCCATTTTGTCTTTGAAAGCTCCTTTAGCAGTTCCCTCTTAAATGTCCCTTGTTCCACACCTCGTTCAGATAAATGAGCCCATTCAATCAGTGGAGGAAGAACATTGCTGAGTATTGCTCCAGAGGAACTGAGGCAGGGGGTGGCTCTTGGACATGTGTGTGTGTTTGCCACAGAAACTGTACACAGAAGTTAGGTAAAAAAATTGAAAATGTTTCTTACTAGGGAGGGTCCCTGCTTCAGCTGCTGCTGTAGCTTTTTTCTTTGAATGGCAAGGTGTAAAGACAGGGGGGAACTTTTGTCATTCTGTAAAGCTTCCAGTACTTTTTATCATTTGCCTCATAAAACCATTCTGGTGTTTACTGAAGGGGCAAAATGTGTTTTGAACATGGGTATTGGTGTAAAATATCTAGTGTTTAAAAAAAAAGTTTAAGACTTTTAAGAGTGTAAGACTTCATGTGTCACCTGCTTACACTGTGAGAGGGTTTGAGATGGTGGTTGGAGCTGTACTTTTGGTTTAAGTCAGTAAATGTTCTCAGGACTTTTGTCTTTGTGCACGAAAGATTCCCTGCTTGTCAAGGATGCATGTACTATGTGCTGACTCAGAGCCAAAGTAAAATGTTTGATTTGGGGCCTATAAGAAAACAAAGAGCAAATAAAAATACAGTGTCTTTATGGTCCCCTTTAATAAAAGAGGCCACCCAGCCTCAGGAGTAAATTAATAATAAGTTTTCACTAGCATGACCTAGTAGTAAATTAAGGCTCCTTGGTGTGCTGAGGCCGCTTTAGCAGCTCCTACCCTCATCCTAAATGTGAGCAAATTGCAGTTGGTTGGGTGATTCCTTAGCTGCATCTGAATTGCAGAGAATTTTCTGTAAACAGGTCCCAGAAAATGGCACAGAGATTGCTATTAAAGGAATAACTTTCTCCTGTTAATTCTGTCTCTGCACTGACCAAGGACGGGAGTTAAACATCTCCATGATTTTATGCCAACCAGGAAGAATTTCACTTTTGCTGGCTCAAACTACTTATGTGTTTTTGTGCTTTGAAAACCTAAAAGCTTTGATATGGTGCATACTATGAACTGATGCCAAGCTGTGACTAAACAATCTCATTAAAAACGCAAGGTAACTGAAGCAAATATTTCCTTTGAAGAGACAGTATCAGTTAAGTACTCATTTCCTCTTTAAAGCCTGACATTAAAGGGGCAAAGACAGGTGGGCTAATAAGAACAAGATAAAGCTTGTTGTGCTAGTTTACCAGCTAATTTGGCAAAAAAGCAGTCTTGTTTCATGCAGTTTTAAGAGCTTGTATCACTTGCATTTATTGTATGAGGGATCAACTGTCTAAATATCTCATGGAATTGTGAAATGCTTTTGTGTACACTTGTAACTTGATATATTTACATATTTTCCACAAGATGTCATATCACTAAGATAAGATCTCACCTACATAGTACCCATAATCTCTGATGCTAATTCTGAGCCTCTGCATAATCTTCTTTAACCACAGCAAACCCAAACCAAATGCAGGAATGTTTGCTGTGGCACTGCTGGAGCTCACTGGAACCTGGTCAGTGGTAGCTCCACACTGAGCTCTTCCACAGGCTGTACCCACTGAGATCCAAAACACCCAACTTACATGAGTCTATCCTGCATTTCCAAAATAATAAATCATGCATTTTTTGTTAAATCAGTGTATGGGATGAGGTAATCTTTCTCAGCATTATGGTCTGGTTGGTGGATTGCCCCAAGAGGAGGCTGTTCCTTGAACCCTGAGGTAGAACAGCCTGTATTTTTGGGTGGTTTTGCCTGTTTTCTGTGAGGATCTGGACTTGGGACACCTGCTGCCAACCATACCACACACATTTGGGCAGGGGGCACCTCCTCTGCAGGGCAGTGTGTGTTCAGCCCTGGCATTCCAGAGCAATGCAGTAGGTGCAGGACACCAGTGCAGCTGATGTGCCTGTGTTTTTATGGTAGTCATGGTAAAGTGAGCGAAATTATTTGCCATCCAAGCACAGAATATCATTGGCATAAGCATATTCGGTGGTCAATTGCAGCCCTGTTACTCACTGTTTTATAGTTTCTCCCTCAAGTCTTTCTAAGAGACAGAAAGCAAGAATTTTCTTTGGTTTCTTAACCAAGGCTTTGAACACCACCATGTAGAAGCCAGGAAAGCAAACTCCTATAGCAGAACTCTCATAGATGTATTTTTATATCAGGGCATCTCGTGCTATTTTGCCCACAAATGTGACAAGAATATAATTGCAGTCAGCACTAAAGATGTGTACATCAGTGTAAAGACTAAAGCCCAGGCCTGGAGAGATTCCCATTAGTTTCAGCTGGTGTTGGATAAGGCCCTAAGAAAACATATAAGACATTTTACAGACGAGACTAAGCTTTTTTGGCACACTGCTTGCTTTCCAACCTCTACCATTTCTCTTTCCATCCTCTAAAAATAATATAGATATTCTGATTCTGAAATACAAGTGTGTGCTGTCAGAACCTGTACCCCAGACTGAACAGCACATAGCCAGAGCCTGGGCAGATTAGCTCTGTTGACACAAAGTATTTTGCATCACTTTAGAAAACACAGAAAAAGCCCATTGCTGCTCTAGAAACTTCATAAACTGAATGTATAGATTCCTGGCTGCTCTTGGGGGACTTTCAGCACCCAGTTGTGAGTCATAACATTGTAGTCTGGAAGGAAAGAACATCTTGTAAACTGTTTCAGAATTGTCTTTCACCTCCCATTCTAATGGGCTCCCAAGCTTTTCTCTGGGTCAAGATGCATTTAATTATAAAAGATGGGAACATGAGGGATTACAAGACATCCGTGACTTTTTCCATGAGAAAATAATAATAATAAACTTTCAGTAATTTAAGGATAAGTTCAAACTTCCCTCTGGAGACTTGTACATGCATTTGCAAATGAGAGAGTTCTGATGTCTGCTAAGAAAAAGAAATAAATATCTCACAACAGGAAAGGATTTGTTTGGAAGAATCTCTCCTCCACAGCTGAGGCTTTTAATGGCTGTCTGCACTGGAGGAGCTTTATGCTGTGTTCCCAGCCTTGCAAACACCCTCTCGTGCCCACAGCAGTGGGGAGGGAGCAGGAGGCACACATCTCCTCTGGCCCCTTGGCACACCAGGCTGGGAGGGTCTGCTTCTGTCCCCAGCAGAGCTTTCCATTTTCTTCATGAAGGTCTGGATTCCTGGTAAAGCAGTGGAGAAGAAACATCAGGACTGTAAAGACACATACCAGATCTCCTGGCTTTTCATCACAAGAGGTGCATTAGTGAACAGAAAAGGGAGCCTGGTGAGGTGCCAGAGGAACCTCCAGGAATTACCTGGTTTTGGTAGTTCTGTCCTGTCAGAAGGTTGTATAGATAACTGCTAAGCTGATGACTGTATCCTTCTAGTAGCACCTTTAAAAAAAACCATTTCTGGCCTATAAAATGTTTTAAGGTCTCCTCCCCACCCTCATTTTCTCCCATTTCCCCAGGCTGCACTAGGGCAGAAAGCAGCATTGTTGGCCTCCCGCACCATCAGGACCTTGCTGCTCCCTCTCAGTGCCAGGCCCTGCCTCTCACCCTCCTGTGCATCCTCAGCTCTGGGTGGTGCCTCTCCTGCTGCAGAGAACCTTTCCAGGGGCAGGAGGGCATGGTGAGGATGCCTGGGCAGCCTGCAGAGAACCTTTCAGGGAGCAGCAGGGCATGGTGAGGATGGCTGGGGCAGCCTGCAGAGAACCTTTGCAGGATCAGGAGGTGATGGTGAGGATGCCTGGGCAGCCTGCAGAGAACCTTTCCAGCAGCAGGGCATGGTGAGGATGGCTGGGCAGCCTGCAGAGAACCTTTGCAGGATCAGGAGGGTGTGGTGAGGATGCCTGGGCAGCCTGCACCATGCAGGCTGAGAGCACTTCCCAGGAAAGCTCTGTCCTGTCCCTGCTGGACAGGCAAGCGGGTATTTAAGGCCCTCACACTGTCATCTGCTTTCCCATCGACTTTCTGAATGTTCTCTCTGGGCATAAGTGGCCCTTTAATAGAATTGTTTTTTCCTGTATCTCATCACAAGTCCTGCACATTTATCCTCGTGTTTGGAAAAAATTCTAAATATTCACATGAGCTTAAGCATAATTTATTTTCTTTTGTAGCTTAATAAAACCTTGGGTTTCATTCCATCTAGCTATCTTCAGGGATTTACAAAAGGCCAGTGAGGCTGAAACGCAGGACTGAACTAAGAGATAAAGGAAAACAAACAACTGGATGAATACCTAGAATTTGTTCAGAATGCAGTGATGCAGCTCCAGTGCTGCTTTTTTTTTTTTTTTGAAGATGGTAAATTATTAATGCTTCTAGGAGGAAATAAATACAATGGTTTTGCAATGTCTGGCTTGCTCCAAAATGTAATGTATTTATGCAGCTTTCTTCCCTAGCCCTGGTGAGCCCGACTTACAGCAGGGCTGTGCTGAGTTCCACGTGTGCCCCCAGGACACAGGGTTGGCAGGTTCCTTGCTTTGCTGGAATGTCACTGGTGTGGGGCACTGGTGTTTCAGGAGAAACAATTCTGTAGGCAGCCATCCCTCCTTGGCAGTGGAGGGGCTGTATCTCGTGCAGGGGAATCTCTTACCTGCTGAACATTTACAACAAAACAAATAAATGTACTCCTGTCCCAGCTTGGACATGGGTAAGTGTGGATGGAGTGTGTGCTGTGTGCACTGGGGCTTTAAAACACAACGATTTTATGCTGGCAATGACAGTTTGGACTCATAGGAGCCTTTTTTTTTTTTTTTTTTAATTTGAGACCACCAGCTTCTCTTCATGTGGATCACAGATGTTTATTTGGCATAGTGAAAAAATGATGCAGAAGGAAGAGTTTCTTAAAAGTTATTGTCATGCTACAATATTTTGGCTCCCATATCTTGTGCCAAAAAACAAACAAACAAACAACCACCCCAAAACTTTAGGCTGATTTTTAATATTTACATGACAGACATCTAAAAATATTCTACAAAAATGTCTATGTCAGTAACACAATAGAATTCACAGTTCTGTAGAAATATGATGGCAGTGATTATTTTAGACTGCCACTGTTTCCTTTATTTTTTCAAATGTGTGATGGTTGTGACTTTACCATAACTTCTGCACTTCTTTTGGAAGGTAATTTGAAGAATAAGGCAGGAAAAGGGAAATTGCTGTTTTGCTGTTTCTGGCCTCAGTGAATGATGATGAAATGAAAATTAATATATTTAAGTTCCTTACCATTCCTGAAGAATCAGACATATTTCATAAGCAACAGAATTTTAAATGAGTGAATTTAAAAGCAGTACAATATTAAGGGACCTTTTTCAAATACTTTAATATTCTCCTTGTGGGTATTTCAGTATAGTTTTCCCCTGAAAATTTTGTTGCTATATCAGATGTTTTGCTAAATACAAACAAATATTGGTAAGGGGTTGTGAGTTATGGAAAGTTTGCTACCAATTTAAATCCACAAGCTGCATGAGCCCAGAGGGGGTGCATTTGTGTGCCCCCCTCTTCATGCTGTAGGAGATTTTCCACTCTGTTAGCCATTAGAATAATTTTAAGTACTTAGGGCAAATATATTTTGTTTAAAATATACCTTCTATCAGGAAAAGATGATTAAACCCAAGTTCATTTCGTTTTAAAATTATCAATCACCTTTTTATGCATGATGCTGGATTCCTGAAACTGGAGACATGCTTGGATTTCTCTCAAAGCAGACAAATCAGTACAGTAAAAATATTGGAGCAGTTAATTATGTTTTGCATTATGAAATAGTCTTTACTGAGACATTTACTATAAACATGGCAAACGAGACTTATTCACTTTAAAAGTCCTTCCATTGTGTTTATCAAATAGTTGTTACAGTACTTTCAATGCTGTATTGAGTTGGAAAAAATCTGAAGCTGCTTTGTGTATTTTCCCTCAAGGTTAAAGGTTTGAATCATGGGATAATGTGTGATATCTCTAGGGCTCCTTGAAACAGTTCAAGAACATGCACAAAGGACTGTGGTTTGTGCTATATTTGCACAGAATTTAACATCATGTTCCTTTGGCTTAAAAACAAAGATGAAGATACTGGGAAAATATCCCCTCCTTTAACAACATGATATACATTTTCACTGAAAAACCCATAACTGTTTTGTGAGGTGCAAAACAGAAATGCACTATTTTTCTCTGTTGTGATTTTTCTTTTAAAACTGCCCTATCAACGAGGAATGAAAAGAAGTACACTTTGAAAAGCAAATGTTCCTTTTTTCAATTAGAATGTAATTCTTAAACAAGACAAACGTATTTATGTTTTACTTTTGGCATGGCAAATTACAATATTTGAACTCCATCTCTCTCTCACATTTAAAAAGTAATTGTTAAGTATTTTGTTCACTTAAGAGAAAAGCTGTCAAAGATTAAAACCCTTGGTATGTATTTATAAAATATATTCATCTTGGTTTTTCAGCTGACACTTCCCAAGAAATGCGAGTGAGCTCTTGGGTGAGACTTGTATTTCTCTCTGATTAATGAGGATTTCCTGTTAGCTGCTGGGCAGAGGCTGTAGGAGCCAGCCCATGTTTCCATTAGAAGAGAATTAAACTGGTGCTCTCTGGCTTTCAGTGCATTTGTCCATCTGCACAAAGCTGCTGCAGCTGCAGGGTGACTGTGATTGACTCTGCAGCCACTGCCAGCCCTTCCAGGTCAGACAGGACACACAGGTGTGTTTCTGCTCACTGGGCAGCTGGAATCCCTCACAAAGCCCTCCAAAGTTAGATTTGTAAGAAAAGACCTTTTCTGGAGTTCTAAGACCATGTAATTAGCTGAGGGAAGTCATCACTGGTTTTGTGTCCCCTCCTAGTTTCCTCTGTTTATGCTTACTTCAACATTTACCATCAGTGCATTTATGTCTGAGTTATTGTCTCAGAATGTTCTCTGTATGTATAAATATGCCAGTCCTAGAGCTCTGGGGTACTCCTGCATCCAGGAGTATGTTTTTTAATATATTTATTTTTAATGTATTTCTCCTCTGCACCACCCACCGAGCTATTGCTCAGGCGTGCAGGAATAAACAACTGGGGTCACACAAAAACTCTGTAGTATACCAGGAACTTGACCCCTGCCTTCCTCAGCTGCCTGTCAGCTCTTTTTCTCATGTTTTTTCGTGCTCACTTTTCTTACCACAAAAATCAAACATGCTCCACATCATGCTTGCTCAGTCATTGTCATGGGCTGTGTGTCACATACGGACCTGAGGTCTGTCCTGTGCTCCTGGTGTCTGTGGGGCTCCTTTTTATGAACCCTTTGGGAGCTGAAGGGGCAGCAGGGCCAGGACAGCCAGGTTGTGCCCAGGGCCTGGCTGCCCTCTCCTCCTTGTGGTGCTTTGAGCCATGGTGTGATGTTAGCAGTGCCCACGTTCCTGTCTGGCTGGGAGGCACGATGTGTTCCAGCACGGGTGGCAGGCTGGCTCTGTATTTGCTGTCTCTGTGAAGTTTGTCCAGCCTGGGGTTTCTGGGGTTGAGTCTGTCGAGTGAGCAGTGAAGGGCTGGGGGTTCCTCTTTCGTTTTTCATCATTCAACCTCTGGACATGTGTGAGGCTGTTTCCATCTGTTCTCTCCTGTGCACAAACAGCGTGGTATTTCGGACTAGAAAAGAAGGCAAATGTGGACATCTGTGTTCCCAAGGTGTCCAATTCAATATCCATTTATCTTTTAATTGAGTAAATGTTGAAGTGCTGATTTTGGTTATTGTTATCTTTTTAGAAAGTTGTCTCTGAGTGTATTTTCAGAGTCTTTATTGTGCATGTGTGACACCTTGGTAGTGCTCACTGATCCCTCATTTCATAGCCTTACTCAAATACTGCCTGAGTTGGTTTCTGGATATAATCAGGGGATTTGTAGAAGATTAATACTGATGCTGTCTCCAGGTGAATGATCACATGGAACCAGTTATGATTCATTCTTTTAGAGGGGTGTTTGAGGATGCCACATTACATCCTATTCATGCACTGCAGCAGTTTCCTCAGACAGCTGTGTGATGCTTATTACCTTGCACATTTTACCTTGATGTGCATTATCTTTGCTGGTTCTGCTTGGCAGGAAATTGGTCATGTGGTTTTAGTCTCACCTTTGATTGTTTTCCTGTTAGACCTGTCTTTTCAGCAGTTTACATGGGTTTTAGAAGGGGACAACAATCCTTTGGATGTTTTGCCAAAATTAGCACTACTTCTGGAATGAAATACAGTGCAAAACAAAAAGGCCATAAACATCTTTGAAGGCAAAAGCCTTCCTTGGTGAGCTATCATTACTCCATCGACTGCACTAGAACAAGTGCAGGTTTAGACAGCTGGAAGTGTCCCTAGTGAAGCACAGAGTTTGCCTTTTATTAACTTCTTCAGCTTCAGTTTTCAACTGTGCCTTCAGAAAAAAGGAAGACTTACAAATGAAATCATAGTCTGGTTGCTGAAGAAAGACAATAGACTGAGCTTCCAGAATATGTATCATTCTTTGTGACTGATGAATCTTGCTCAAGTAATTTTCCATTGTTTTGGCATTCTGTGGTCACTGCATAAAAAAGAGCATCAAATTAGTTAACATTGCCAAGTGAAAAAAATGCTTTAGTGTTAGAAATCAAAAATAAGGAACTACTTTTACACTGAAGCTATTAAAATATTTTCTTTCTTTCCCCTGTGATATGATCACCTTTTCAAGGGTGGCAACACTTTAAGAAGGGGAGCTGTCTTGTGGGTTCCTCTAGAGCTGTGCCATTTCCACCTGGGCAAAAAAATAGAAGTACTGTCATGGTGACTAATAAATATATGAGATGTGCATCTCTGATTTGCTTACAATTAAGTAAAGTCTCCCACATACACAGTTTCTTCCTGTAACTGTGTAACTATATTAATGATTGCCTTTATAGAGTAGCTTCTATTTTTAATTTTGAGCTGCTTCTGTGTTCTAATGTAAAACTTGAACTCCCAGTCGGAATCAATACAGTTATCTTCAAGTAACTCCTACAGCACTGTGATTATTTGTTCCAACCTTTTCTTCCCTGTGAAGAAATGCTGAAATTATGCTCAGGACAGGATTCTTGTGTTGAAGAGGTTAGAAGTTAATGTAGGGAGAGGCAAAATCAAGCCATGAAGAAATACTTTAGGGGACAATCTGAGTATTGGTGGTTAATGAGTAAAGAGCAAAAAGAAAAAAAGATCTTGCATAAACTGGCTGAAAAGGAGTGAAAAGCTACTCTGGAGGGAAAGGTAGAAAGCTGAGAAAATAACAGTGAGGGTAATGATAAGGGAGGGAAGCAAAGATGTAGATGGTGTGAAAAACATCTACAGTACTGACAGTACTGTGAGGAAGAAGCTTCTTTAGTTTGCAGCAGTAACAGGAAACCACTGGAGAAATTCAGAGATTTTAGCTGCTCAATTTAGGGTGGAGTGAAAAGTCTAGAGGTTGGGAAGCTGGACAAATAAAAGCTGAACAGTCAAGATGGTGACCCAGTAACAAAGGGTTTTAGCAGTAAGAAAAGTGCACAGCTTGGAGCTGCTGGAGAGGAGAAACAGGACATATGCAGAGAGTGAATTTATTGTCTAGTTTTGCAAATTGTTTGTAGAACTGATATGGTAAACAACGGTAAGTTTTGCTTTTAGCTTCAAGGCAAAGATTTTTAAACAATCCTCCTGCCTTAAATAGTCAAAACAAATTTTTCTGTGTTTTAATCAACACTGCAATTTTTAGATGAAGTCCAGCAAACGTTCAGAAAGTAGAGTAAAACATGTATCAAAGAACTGTCTGTATTGTTTTCTTCTTCATGGTGTGGGTTGTTGCACAGGTCAGAAGTACATGGCATGTATAGTACTAGATTGATCTGCAAATGGTCAGCCTGGAAACTTGGCACTGCTGTTGATTGTTTCATTAAAACCAAGTGCAGAAACCAGCTCATGTTCTTTCTGCTATTGGCCAGAGGAGCTGGGACGTTTCCTGAAGGTGAAACACTTGAGCTTGGTGGGAGGAAAGAGCTCAGACTGCTGGTGAATGTCACAACCTGGAAGCAATAGAGAATTCTGGGGGGAAGGGAGAAGTGCATGTTGCAATAACAGCCAGTTGAAACATCTCAGAAAATGCTTACACAGATGCCTTTAGAAAGGAGGGAGATGTCATGGTTCAAATGGCACTACATTCACTACTATTCCCAGAAAATGCAGATGGAGCTATATGAAAAAAATACATCAGATGAATATATTGTGAAAGGTGTCTTGAGTTCAGTAACCTTACGTAACCCTGACAAAGAGTTTCCTCTGAATTCTGCATGGCTGAGAATGACAGGCTCCTTGGAGTCCATAAGGAGGCACCACCAGCAGGGCCTCCTGAAGCATTTCCAGGGTTGGCTGAAATGCAGAGACACAGCTTCCCAAGGTTATTTTTGGGAACCCAGAACACTGTGAGGGTGTGACATGCTCTCCTGAAGCACTGAGCACCTCAGAGCCCTCCCTGGCTTCAGTTGCTTAAACAGCAGATATGAAGCACAGAGAGGATCCAAACCTTTAAAGTACAATGAACAGGGAAAATGGTTGACTTGTGTTTTTTCCTCCAACTGTGAGACTGTTTCCCAGAACTTGTGAGTATTTTTAGTTAAGTTAGTTAAATACAATTTAAGCAAACTTATTATTTCTCATCCTAACACTGCTTGTTGGACTATAGCTGGGTGTAATGTAGTACAGGAGAGGAAAAGAAAGATATATATATATATATATTTAGTTTATGCCTTCATTTTATTTCTATACATATTTCTGTAAACTGATTTTTTCCCCTTATTATTGTTGTCTCTTTGGTGGAAAGTTAGTGAGGATTTAAAGTGTTTGGGAGAGTGCATGGATAAATTAGGGTGATATCTAAATTTGTAGATTTTGATATTTAGGCATGGTGCTTAAACCCAAAGGTCTCTGTCTCCATCTGTTGGAATGAGAAGGGCATAGCCCCAATGGCTGCTTGTTTGGGCCCAACACATGGAAATTGTAATTTTATTTTATTGTTTTCTTCCACTATGTTCGGTTTAACCAACATTAGCAACAGCAGTGACTTGATGGTTGCTTTTCCATGGAGGCAGAAGTTTGTCTTCACTGGAAAACAACAACTGTGTCAAGATCTCTTTCAGGAGCTCCAACATAGATTCTGCCCCCTTAAAGACAGGCAGAAGTACTTAGAAATATGATATGATATATGATATGAATTATGTAGGATCCAGTGCCAATCAGAGTGATCACTGCCTGACTTCAGTAGGGAACAGACCTGGGCCTTGGAAATAGGAGAAGTTTCTGTCCTACTCCACCCAAAGTACACAATGTGTTACTGCCAGGGGCTCGAGTGTGGAGAGGGCTGTGCAGCCTCCCCAGGGGCTCTCTCAGAAGCTGATTATTCAGAATCCTCCTCCTCAGAGAGAGTTCCCTCCTGATCCTAAAGCACATTCTCTGGAGAGTTCTCTACCTCTGCCTGTCCTGGTGTGTCATGGACACCACAGGACTTAGCAGGGATTGAGCAACTCTGTGATTTGGACAAAATGTGTTTCTAAATGTTAAAATAATATGTGATTGTATTTTTCTGCTCCTCTGACAAACAGAGAATACTGCCTATAAATGTTGGGGTGAATTCTTTTCTTCAGTTAGTACTGATACAATTACACCCATGTAAAAGGGTGAAAAAGTTAGAGAAGCTCATTCAGTTTCCACAATATTTCAGTTGCATCACAATATTCAAAATGGGCCAGTGGTAAAAAAGATTTTAATAAATGCCTGAAAGCAAACATTGGAACCACATGGTCTTGAAGATCCCTTCAAACTCCAAGCATTCTATGATTATTTGTTTAGGGATTAAAGGACAAGCTTTGACAGGTTGCTGAAATGCATGGGAGCACCAACTGGGATTTTCACCAAATACTCACCTTATGAATTCTCTCTCTCAGGATGGTTTAAGAAGTTACGAGTCACCTCTCTGTCTTTATGTGCTTAAACATTGATCAAGATTATCCCTGTATTTCTTCACTAAGAAAATCTCAGTCTTGTAAAGATTTAATTAGGAAGATACCTTGACATGAGCTGTGTGTTCATCTAAGATCTAGGAATTTCAGTTTAGTAGGTTAAACACATCTTCTTTTGCTGCCTTTTCCTCAAAGTTTCCTCCTCTGTAAGAGAACTTTCTTCTGCATGGCAGCAGATGTGCTGTGGCTCCTAGCTGGTCTGGTGGCTGTTCCCAAGGCTTCAGGAGACAGGAGTGTTGCTCTGATGCTAGACCATCACCTTGGGACTTGCTAACTGGTGGAGAAGTCTGAAATGGTAAAAGTTTTCATCTTTGAAATGGTAAAAGTTTTCAGCACTGTCTGAAACAATTACACAGCACTTTCCATTTCTTTGCTGTACATGGTGCCTCACCCTATCTCAGCCTGAGTTTTAGAGTTCATCCAGCAGAATTTAGCTGGGTACTCACTTACTTTGGCTTTTAATGAACTTAAGAGTTCATTTGAGTTTGGAAAGGTTAGTGTTTGGAACTTCCTGGTTTCTTAGGATTTTAATGTAGTGCTTGTTAGGTTAATTAACCCTCTCAAAGCATGTCCCTTCTAAGGGAGGCATTTTTTCTGTTAGTAAATGCAGTTTAAGCTATCAGACTTACTATCAGGTTTTTCAAAATAGCACACCTAACTTAAATAAAAAATATTTTTAAAAAATCTTCACACAACCTGCAATAAAGCCATCCCATCATTATCTGACACACTGAACAGCTGGATGCAAGGTTGCCAATAGCAGCTCTGAGATGGCAGGTTTAAAACAGATGACACTTTTTCATGCACTGCATGAAAACCAGCTGGACTGGTTGACATTGCCCCAGCTCTTCTTCAGAACAGAGAATATTTTTTTCTGGGCTGGTGGTATTTTTATTCCTCATATAGATTACAAAACAAAACAACGCAGTTGTTGCTTAGCTACCCCTCTGGAGTGATGGTCTCTCTCACCATTTTGCAACTCTAATCTCAATGTTGCATTTTCTGCTTGTTAGAATCTATTTTTACTGGCTGGTGTTTTAGACAGACACTTCTGGAACTTTTTCATCTGCTGCAGTGGGATGGCTGGGTACTGATGTCTTAAAACTACAGAAAGGAGCCTAGCTGGGGAGTCTGGAAAGGTCCCAAAACCAGGAATCTCACAGCAGCACAAAACCAGGTTTGCTGTAGGTTCAGAGATACTAATTCTGATGAAATCGCCCACTTGGGGTGAAAGGGTCTGTATTTCCTTGCCATTACCACATGGCTCTGTGTTAAGAATAGATTCATTTTGGATGAGGATAAATGCCAGAAAGCAAAATATCTGACTCCTATCTTCTTCAAGACTTACTGAGTGAAAAGCTGTAAATTGGCATTTTGGAGTCACGATACTAATTAGTGCAGAGTACAGCAAAGTAGAGCAAGCTCAACTCTTTATGCAGTCAGAAATGAATCTGAAAAAAAAGTTTCTTTTTTTTTTGATGGAAGCCTAATGCTCACAGCTGTACCTTTACCATTTTGATGCAGCAATGGGGCATAAGGGAAGTCAAGAGTTTTGCTTAATGAAGAGAAAAATGTGGGTAAATACTGTGGATTCTATTTGCACCAAAAGGAGTAAAGTATTTGGCCAAGCAGCATTGGATTTTGGTTACTCTTTCTCCAGGGCTTCTGCAGGCAGAGCCAGTCTGAGACTATGTGAGTGCTTTGGCCTCTGAGCTGTCTCTCTTTGCCTTCTGCCTTTTCCCCCCATGGCATCCCAAGGAGCAGTCAGCCATGCCTGCAGAAAGAGCCTGGGCTTAAACACAGCCCATTTCCCCTGCTAGTCAACAGATCTTGGCAAATTTTCTGTCAACCTTGACAATGCTTAATTTACAGCCTTTAGCCACAATGCCACTTTCTGGCATTGTTAGAGAAATCAGAGTCTGTTCCCATAAAGCTTGTTACTTGACAGCATTTATGTTGCATGACTAATATGGCAATGGCAGCAATTTGCAATTAGCTGTGTGTGTCTCCTTGCCTCCCTGCCACGTGCCCCAGACTGTACGTGTCTGTCTAAGCCTGACCCGCTTCCCTTTACAGTTTTCTTTCTCTAGAATGCTTTTTTTTGAGCTCACAGAGGGAAATGTATGACTTGGATAGTTAAACAGTTGAATGAAAAGGCTTTATATCATCAGTTTATATCTGGCTGTGCTGCACAGTCGCTGTCCTCTGCAGGCTTGTTGATGTGTGATAGCCAGAGGGCTCAGAGCTGGGCTCAGGGCAGGGCTCAG
>VXBR01002039.1:395404-430088 GCA_013400215.1 Cisticola juncidis | reverse complement strand
GCAGGGCTCAGGGCTGAGAGCAGGGCTCAGGGCTCAGGGCTCAGAGCAGGGCTCAGGGCAGGGCTCAGGGCTCAGGTCAGCTCTGCTGGTTCCCACCACCACCCTGCT
This sequence comes from Cisticola juncidis, assembly GCA_013400215.1. Lineage (NCBI taxonomy): Eukaryota > Metazoa > Chordata > Aves > Passeriformes > Cisticolidae > Cisticola > Cisticola juncidis. The sequence goes on along the minus strand of VXBR01002039.1, from coordinate 429,980 downwards.
GGGCTTGTGCTGGGAGCCTTGGTGGAGAGGGCCACAGCCAAGTACCTGAACACACGAGGTGAAGCAACAACACTCTCATCCATTGAGCTGGCCCCTCCTGGGGAGGGCTGGGGCATTTTGGCAGGTTGTGCTGGTGCTGCCAAACACTGTTTTGCTCTTAAGAGGAAAAGCCAAGCTCTAGTCTGGGCACATGTGTGAGTACCCTGCTCCCTGCCAGTATGGAAGGTCCCTGTCTTGTGGCTGCAGGGCGTCCTCAGCAGCTCCCAGGGGTGTGTGACATTGCTGAAACCTCTTTGAACCCAATGTAATCTGTATATAATTGGGTTAATTCCCTTTGACTTTGCTTTCACACATCTGGTGAGGCTGGATGACCCAGCAGCTCTGTCTGGAAGGGCCAGCTGGGTGGGTTCCAGGAGCACAGGACCCCACACCACGCTGAAGGGACGGGGACAGTGGTGGGTGAGTTGCTGCCTCCAGTTCCTGCCTGCCCCTGGCAGGAGCAGCCCCAGCTTGTCTCCCTTCCCCCAGCTGCAGCCTAGATTTCAGTGAATCAAAGCTATAGAGTAGAGTTGAGTCAGAGCCAAGGAAAGGCTCTGGCTCACATCCATCAGCTAAAAATGAGCAAAGCTTTTGAGCCTGACTGGAATCTCCCAAAAACAAACAAACAAACAAAAATCCTTCCCCAAATTCTTGCTGTCTTCTTACTTGATTTTAATAAAATTGGTGATTGCATATTCATCTATTTCCCAGATTTTTCTCTTCTTTTTCTTCATGCTTGTTTACATAAATGTATCCCTGTGCAGATGTATATTTTAGATGCTTTCAGTCAGTGGTGGAAAATGTTCTTTTTTGTGGTGTTTTCATTGAGACAATCAGGGGCAAAGTTCTTGTGGCAGTGCCAGGTCTAATACCACAGGAAGAGCTGTGTCCACTGGAAACACCACAGAGTACAGAACCCTCAGTATTTTCTAAAGACACAAAATGGTTTTGAAAGCATGTCAAATACTGCAAAGTCAGCTCAGATTATTATTTTGTCTCAAATTGTTTATTTGTCTTTGTTTTGTTTGTTTAAAGGGGTGCTGGGGACCATGACTTACCTCAAATCTAGTTTTGCCAGTGCCATTCCAGCTGTAAGTGCTGCTGTCACATAATGGAAATGCCATGATTGCATCATTTGCAGTCCTTTAGAGACACACAGTTCAGTCAACAGCTGGGGAACTGCTCTACCTGCAGGTTTTGTTGACGCTGTGTCTGTTTTTGCAGTCTTTATACTGTAGCACATGCAGAAATGCAGCTGTAACCCTGATTTCTGCAGACTTTATCTCTGAATGAATCCTACTGAGATAAAGTGTGCACAAGTGCTCACCTGAGCAAGGCTCCCAATCTGTAAAAAACATACCATGAGTAAAAAACATTATGGAGAGGAAGGTGAGGAGTAAATCTCTGACACTAAAATGAAGACAGTTCTACCCAGTCATTGTCATAGAATAGCAACATTTTTAATTTTCCTCCTCCACTTTGACAAGTAGCTTAGGGAGCACTAATTTGCTCCTTTTATTCATCAGAAACAAACTATTGAATAAATAGTTTCTTCCTAAAAGTCTGTATCACAAGAAGAGATTTTAAAAATGAAGACTCTGGAGTAGGCAAGCAAGTGTTGAATGTGAGGGTTGGAAATAAGTCCTCATGTTTATGGAACAGCTTTCTTTTGCAGGAAGAGAAGCCAACTCCATGTATTAATAAGTAATAGAGTGACAAGGAGTTAATAGTGGTTGTTGAGCAGAGGATAACAGATGTCCCCTGGGGTGAGTGTGCTCCTGGTCCCAGCTGATGCTGTGAGCAGCACAGCACTGCACAAGTGGCTTGTGAATGGTGCAAACCAGGGCTCTGCATCTTCTCTTGGGACAATTCTTGTTATTGCTGTACGAACCCTGTACACTTTGACACTCAGCTTGGGAGGGGAACTTCAGCTGCTTAGTCTTAGATGTGAATTTAAAAGTTTCTACTGCTTTCACTGTGCTGCATTTTAGCGTTGCTTAATTGTTTTGCGTGTTAGCTTTGTCTTTTTTACCTGTGCTTCAGGTTTTGTGTGCAAGGACTATTGGACCTGGTCTGCGTGCTAAAGTCTCCTTTTGTATCATGGAACAATTCTTTTTCAAGGTCTAACACTGTGTTTTAAGGATCTGTTGTTCTCCTTGATTAAAAATGAAAAGGAAGGACAATTTTACACAGTTTATTGTACACCACTTCAAAGACATTATTTGCCTGAGGAAGGGAGAACTTGGTAGCATCGTGGAAAAAGCCACAGTCAGTGTATAAACACCATGGAAGTCAGAAGACTTCCAGAGAAATCTGAGTGAGGTTCCCTGAGTGAGGTATCTGTGCAGAGATGTAATCCATTTTCTCTTTGTATTTACTGTGTCAGCATGGTCCACTCAGGAATTCATGGTGCCAGTGGCTCTCTGGACCCTAACTCTCCCCAAGAGTTATCCCATGTGAATGTGAAGTCACATCTGTGCAGTGGGGCATTGTCCTCTGGTGGGAATTGAAACAAAAATCAGCATAATTTTGAGGTTCTCTTTTGAGGGCTCTTGCCATGATGTTGGGTGTTCTGGGGTCCAAGGTGGCTGAGGTCCATCCTCTGCCTTGAACTTCAGATGAGCTGTTCATTCTGTTCATGGAAGGGCAGCTGCAGCACAGTAGGGCAGGGCTGCTCTTTTCAACCATTTCTGGCACTTTTATGCTTATTGGGCCTTGAGGGAAGAGTCTTTCTGTCTCTTTAGTATTTGTTAAAATCCTGTTTATCTGCCATGCATTTCCTTGATCCTTTCTTTCCCATAATCACCAATTAGCAAGATGTGTGTGTATGTGCAGATTCTTATTTTCTAATTAGCCAATTCCTAATGCCCCACGGAATCACTGTCAGAAACGAGTTTTATGTAACCTCTCACTCCTCATGTGCCTCCTCTGTCCAGGTGACACAGCCCAGTCAGCTGCAGACAAAAGCACCCAGACAATTGTGTTTCTAAAAACTCCCTTATTACAGGTTTAAAGTTGGCACATGTCAGCCATAAGCAAAGCCCTGCAGTAAATGTGACACTCCTGATTTGGGCCAGCTCAGTCCACCCCTCTGGGAGTCTGGGAAAACAGGCCTTGCAGGAGCCCCAGAGGTCAGCAAAACAGGCACTGTCAGACAAATTAAATATGATCAGAAGTTGCTGAATCTCTATGGTTCAGCAACAAATCATATATAGTAGTCAGGAATATGAATATGTGGTGTAAATGAGGCATTCTGTGTCCAATTATTCCCAATCCCTTAGCTATTTAGTTATTTATTGCTTTATAAAATTTTCTAAATAAATCCACATAAATGAGGCAGAGGTACTAAATCAAAATGAAGCCAGCTCACAGCCATGTACAGGAGTCACAGACAGCACACATGACCCCAGCAGGCCAGCTCTCATCTTACTCTGCATGTTGTTTACATGCTACATGCCATTTTCTGCCAAAGTAAAGATTCCTATCATCATGGTGGCTTTCTTTGATGTCCAGCAGGGCAGATGCCTTGTACACATGGAGGAAACTGAAAAACTCTTTGTTCTGCCCTATCCAAAGGTCATGTTTCCCAGAGGGAGACTTCTTCAGAGCCAAATCTTTCAGGATTTCAGTGCTGTCTGGGAATAAGTAGAGAATAGTTTTCCACAAAGCAAACCTGCATCTTGATAATGAGTTGTGAGGTATTCATGGAGGGAGATTTCAGTTTTGAGCTTCAGGAGGGCCCAGGTATGGTGGTCTTTTGTAGCTTATAGTCCTCACACTCACTGCAGCTACCGATATAGAGACTGTAAGTGTTGAACTGGGCTGTGCACACAACTAACCCAGCACTGGGGCTGCTGCCAGGGATGGAGGCTTTGTGTGCTCAGGGACAGGGATTAGGAGCTGCAGGGCAGGCATGCTGGAGGGGTGACAGTCTCTGACATGTCTGCCAGCATCACCAGCCATGGGTCAGGGACAGCAGGCTCTGCTGAAAAGGGAAATCCCAACTTAATCTGCTTGTGGTAGATCCTCTTTCCTGGGCTCTGCCCAGTGTAGTAAAAATTCCCTGTGAAGGAAAATGGGGTGACTGAGGATGATTCCTGGCTGTAGTGATGGAGCTGAGAAGCAAAGGCATTCAGAATGTTAAAATAGTGAAATGCAACAGATTTTTGTGAGAGCAGCTGCTTCCCTGGGTGCACTGCCTGGTGGGGACTTGAGTGGCACAGGCTGTGGTGGCCACAGGACAGGCTCTGCCACTGACTGCTGAGGCTTTTACTGGTGTGGTTGGGAACTCCACCCATCTCTGGTTAATGGAAACAAGAGGGCAAGTGGATGCTTAAAAAAGGGATCAGATAAATAGGACTGAGAGGGGGAGTTAGAGTGAGACAGGGAAAAAAGAGGAAAAAGAGGAAAAACCACTGAAACATGAGGTAGGGAGGAGAGAAAACGTGGACAATGAGGAAAAAGGGAAACAAAAGTATGGCAAACAGTGAACAGGAGGAATGCTTGCTTCCTCAGCTGCCCTGACCCTGCTGAGCCAGCTCTCCTGAAGCATCTCCACCTCCCCATGAACTGTCCTGCCCCAGGGCACAATGCCCAACTGTTCCCTGTCTTAGAGCTGACCCTCACCTACCTTGTGGAGGGCAAGGTCTGCAGGAGTGGGGAAAGCAGCTCCAGGTCTGCCTGCTCATGCTGAAAGGACTGATCCTTCACAGCATCACTGCCTTCTATTTCATACTCAGGTCACCTTAGGAACACAAAAAGTCATCTCCTTCAGGGGAAGTTTAGGTTTATGTCTGTGTTGTTTCCTAGTGTGATCAGTTCAAGCTGAGCTGGTACAGCACAGGCAGAGGAGGGGCAGGGAGATATCCCTGCTAGCAGATGCTCTGTTCCACACTGAGCACCCCTGGCTGTGCCACCACAAGGTGAGAATGGGCTCAAAGACCGCGTTTCTTGGTACAGTAAATTTGGTTTGCAGCACTAAAGGATTTTGCAAGTCATTCCAAGGTCCATGGACGTTTGAGCTCCTGCCTCAAAGCAGTGTCAGACTATTCCTGTTGTTCCCCTGGCCTGGCAACGTGGACTTTGCTTTGGTTGTGACTGGGTTAGAAAGGAACCAGTCCAAAACTCTCCCCTACCCCCAGATGTTTGTGATTCATTACTTACTGCTTTCCTGTTCTTGGCAGACCTCACTAAGCTATGGATCTTACTGCCTAGTCTCAGAGCTGGACTCTGTGTCTTGTGACTGTCTCTTTCCTGTTCTGCTTGTCTCCTTTTTCTTTTGTTTTTTCTGGAAATTTATGGCCATATGCACTAGGATAACTGCAGTTGCTGGTGGGAAAGGTGTTCATTGCTGTGTGCATGCATTCACATGGACTGCTGTGTGCCAATTAAATATACTAATGTGTTAAGAAAAATGTCTTTCAAATTAAAATTCAGTAGCAAACTCCCCCTTAATTACTACTCATTAAAAGTAATGTAACAGTCAGTTAAAAGCTTTGCCAAACAATAACAATAATCTTGTAAAGCCCCATCATGGTGTTCAAGCAATACTTTGCCAAAGATCATTAATTGGATATGTGTGAATTTTTATGTTCTTCTCTAATTTAGTTTTCAGCCTTTAACTGGAAAACCTGTTTTATCTGCTGAAGGGATGTGCCATGTGGATGAGATGCTGCTTGATGTTGGGAAGAAATAGGAAGAAATATTTCTCTGGTGCAGTAGAGCAGGAGAGACTGAGGCTGAGCAGGCAGGCTGATTTTCAGGGAGGTCAGCAGACTGCAGCACTACCTGTCCTCGTGCCGGAAAGCCGCTTTGCTTTTGTGCCAGATGGGAAGTTATGACCCGGTTACAGGAGCTGGTAGGCAATCATTTTTCAAAGAACAAAAGAATGAGTAACTGGGAAATGCTGAGGGGGATTAAAGAGGAAGGAGTTCCCATCTGTGTAGCTGGAGACACTCATCTGTCCAGGAGAAGGGTGGAAGGAGGGTGCTGAGGTTCTGGTGGAGCAGGATCCAGCGCTGCTCAGCTCTGGGTCTGAACACAGCCCTGGGGCACATGGCAGATGTCATGGCCCATGGTGCTGAATGCTGCTTCTGGGCCTCCTGCTGCTTCAGTCTGGAGGCATCTGCAGCCAGAAAATGAGGATGAGGAACAGAAACTCTCTCTAGATTGCCCATGGCCTAAGTGATGCAAATGCCATGGGGATCCCCCTTCCTTGACTGACAAGTGAAGGAGAATGTTTCACTGCTTATACTACTGACATCTTTGTTCCACAGTAAAATCAGACATAGGTAGTTCTGTATTGTAAGCAAATGCAAGCCTTTGATGTGGTTGTGTTTGATAAAGTTAATATGATAATATTGATGTACTTACAAAAAAGGCTTAGTGTGGTGAATATTTTTGCCAAATAGTCTTATCTGCTTTGTGGTCCAGATACTGAACCATGTGGAAAACAAAACCCCACACGAACCTAAAAGTGAACAGAGAGGTTTTGTAAATACGTCTTTTGAAGACCTTAAATACCCACATCCTTGAATGGCCTTTTATGAACAAAAAGCTGCTGAGGTTGTCACACTGGAAGTCCTTGACACTCAGTTTCTTTCCTGCTTCACTGCCAAGGCCCAGTTCAGCTTCTTCAAAAGCTGATAAAATTGCAAATGCCTGAAATGGGATGGAAGCAGCAACACCTCATGCAGCTGATGCATTCACAGTGGGACACTGTAACAAAAAGGTAACAAGCAGAGTACTGTGTATGATCTCAGGTGAGAGTAAATTACTGCAATTTTCAAAACTAAGTGTTGATGGAAGAGCTTTTAAACCTTCAGTTAGGCAGTTTGAATGAAATGTTAAGAGGAAATAAGAGAAGACTTTTATGTGGAAATAATTCCAAGGGTGAGTGACGTGATTTTTGAAGAGGGATTTAAAGATTAATTTTTTTTTAACCTAGAAATACTCTATATAGATGCTGAGTTGTCCCATTCTCACTGAGCATGCTGACTGCACCAAGGGCTGTCTGTGCTTTAGTTTTGAAATGTCATTTGGGTGCCTTTCAATGAATTTGGAGCTGACTTTGAGCTGGACTTTACAGAACCTGTAAACAGAAACAAATATAGCTTCTCATTCCAAGGACTGAGGCTAAATTCTTTGGGGTTTTTAAGGTAATTAAGATAAATTTTATCTGTAGTCATTGTAGTGTTAAGGAGAGTTAGCTGAGTTGAACAGTAAGGCAACCTCTGCTGTGGAAAAGGAACTTGAGGTCTCTAAATTTTACTTTACTTGGTCAGAGCAGATCTAACAGAGTCACTGTGTGTGGAGCTGCCAAACTGAGAATCACATTGCCTGGGCAGGTAAGAAAATAAACAGTGAATGTGCAGCCCTTTTAAGTGTCAGCTGTAGGAGTGGCACCTGAGGCTCTCAAAATGGAAGGCACCCGGAACGGGAAGAAATTCCTCAAGTTTTGTCTGAATGTTTGACTCAGTCCCATTCCCCCTTCAGTACCTGTGGGAATTCTGTATGGAGCAGGAATGAATAGATTGCTTACAGCATGCTATAAATGTGCTTCTTGACGGGAGTTCAGCTTTTCTTTATACTGTGAATGCTGTCTGTGGGACCACTTTTCCTCCCAACTGTCTGAAAAACCTTCTTTCTTCTCTTTCTCTTCAGAATTCAAGCAACTCTCTTGTAGTTTGCAGTCCCAGTTGAAGTGATGATGGTAATGAAGGATTTTAGCCCAGGCCAGAGGACTACACAAACTGTGTTGTAAGATGCACTCACAATCACGTGGCTGTGCAGCTGCCTCTTCTCTGGGATGAGTGAGCTCTGTGTGCTGCTGAGCAGTTGCTTTTCTTCAAAACCCTAAAATCACATGCTGACTAGTGAGATTACTGTTCAGTCAGGGCATGGTTGTAATTATGTTTAATGTATTAAAGGCGTAAAGAGCCAGAGTCAGTAATTTTTACGACCTGTGTAATGACAACCATAAAACCAGGAGATTTGGTTCCCCAATCACATTTGTGCTCTTGTGCTTTGGAGTTGGGGATGGAAGATTTAAAAGTTAAATTTCAAATAGAACACATTTGGGGTTTTGGTATAGTGACTTACTCTGTTTCTGCTTAATGCATTTTCTTGGATTTAAAGCCTTTTTTCATACCACTTGATCACTATTTCACTGGCCCCTGTAGAAGTGAATTAAGCACATAAAGGCAAAAAGGCTTTGAACAAAGGGCATTTTTATTCACTGTCAGCTACCAGTGCATGGTAAAAAACTGTCCAGTATAACGTGTTGCAGGTTTTGTGCCTCACCTTCTCCCCTCGATGTGAACCATTGTTTAACTGAGCAGCTTTCAGGTCTGCAGCCTCCTTTGATTTATTTCATGCAAGCCCTTTGTAGCTGTGTTGTTACTATGGCAATAAGAAAACATAAACAGAATAAATGAGTAATGGCGATAAGGAATTGTTAGCTGGCAACAGAGATGATACATTTTGACCCTTTGTGAGATTTCTTTGTTGTCTGAGGACAAACAACACAGGAAAGGGATGGATTTCATCTGTCATAGGGACAGTATCCAGGTGGAGAATATGCTGAGTTGAGAAGGGGTGCATTAACTTCAGGACAGCCTTAGACCTTTGATACCTGTGACAAAGCTCTGGGGCCCAAAAAGATGTCCAGAAACATTGGAATGAAGACACAGAACTATTGCTCTTATCCTGTCCTGGAATGTGAGCTGTTCTGGCTGTTGGGGATGAGTAGAATGCAGCTCATTCAAAAGCCAGGAGCAGGATGTTTTATTAAAGTGAAACAATAATTTGACAGCATTCAATTAATTTGATGATGTTTAATGAAATTTAACAGGGGTTTACTATGGGTCAGTTTGATGGCAAGGTTCACCTTATTAATTATTGCATGGAAGAAACACAGAAGGGAAAATGGGATTAGAATTTGGTTAGTATGATTCACACAGAGACCACAGACCTTCCTCTTGAGCTCTGAGTCGACCCCTTTGCTTTCTAAAGCTCCTTCTGCAGCCTTGGTGCAACTGGGCCAGTCTTCGTCTCAGACCTGGACAAAGGTATACGTTTAATGAAATTATCTCTATTAAGTTTATGCTAATTAATATTAAGTAGCTACACAAATTAATAATGTTTCATTAGAATGAATTCAGCCTTCTATCAGTCACTTTCTAAGGGGATTTCTCTGCCTTGGGCAGGGAAAGCTCTCTTAGGTAAGGAATCTCAAACCTGGAGAGGCATCCCTGCTCAAGGGAGACTCATGGGTGCTGCAGCTGAGGGAGAGCTCAGATCTGGCTGATCTGAGGGAAGTATTTATAGAGTGAAGTAGTTGGCTGTTAGTCAATAGTATAGAAAAGATACATGGTTTTGGTTTAGCTCTGGTATCTTGCTCTGTACTTAGGTTATCTTGCATTTTTGGGCTTTGAGATGACCTTTCAAGTCTGCTTCTGTGGCATGGTCTGTTCCCTGTGCTCACACAGGGTTTGGGGCTTGTTGCACCATCATCAGCACAAGCCAGAGTGCAGCCTGTGGTCAGGCATGCCTGTCACTCTGCCCCACAACTCTGCTTCTGTAGGAATTCATTGTCACCTGTCAAGTGTTGGTTGAATTGAACTCTTCACATTTTTTTACCTTCTGAGAGGTGCCAGCTCTCAGCAGCTCCTCCCCACTCAGCAGGGGAAGGGCAGAGCCCCTGGATCTGCTGGAGGAGGATTGGATGTGACCAGGGGCCTCTTGGATCTCACACATCCCCAGGGACCCTGCTGAGTGAGGGCTTTGCAGCACAGGCTTTGCCGCAGGTTTGCACAGTCCTGACCCAATGAACTGCAACCTGCTGGCCGGGGGGCACTCCAGAAAATGGAATTGCTAAGCCATGTGTGAAGTTAGTAAGGAAAAAATCACATTTCACTCACACAGGAACGGGAGGTTGTGTTCAAAGCAGGGCCCCTTGCTGGTGTGAATGTGCAGCTCTTGAAGCTGCTGCAGTGGCAGCTGCTGATGCTTTCCTGCATCCCTCCAGCAGGTTCTTTGCTGTTCATTCATACCTGTTAGAAATGCTGCAGGGTGTGCAGAGTTATGTGTTAAGGATTTCTGCTACAGTTGCACTCAGAATTAATATTTTGAGTCGGTTCCAAGTTTAGATCAGGTTTGCCAAATTTTTTATTTTGCCCACTTTTCAAGGAGTAAGGTGCTGCACAGCAGGAGCTAAAGTCCTAAAAACTTCCATCCATGTTAAAATTGATTTGAAATCTAGGGACTAATTAGTGCAAAAGCAGTGAAATAATGACTTTATAACTTTCCAGTGTAAACAGATGACAAGATGGATGCTGAGCCTGTGTGTTGCCATTGTTGCCTTTCTTATTTTTAAGGATTGTTAATTTTAATATCATCTGTTAGGGAGTTTTGAGCTTTATAGTTCATGTAGAAAGCTGTTGGCCATGAAACCCAGTTGCAGCTGTGAAAAGTGCAGCTTCCAAAATAATAGTAAAAAGGGTCAGGTCCTCACCTGGAGGCATCTTTGCTACTACCACTACTTATATTCATTAATATAATATTCTGATGCCCCTTCATTAGGCCTCTTTGAGTGATGGTAACAGCAATAAACTGTTGGTGCACTAAAAGCACTTTTGCCTCAGAAGACGTGGAGTTGAAGTTAACAAGAAATGCAAGGTTCAAGACCAGAAGTACTGGAGGTGTTTTTCTTAGCATGAAAGTTGAAAATCTCAGTATATGTTAGCCTAAATTTTATGATTGGCATATGTAATATAAGGCATGAAATTGCAATCCAAAAAAAAAAAAAAAGAGAATATATTGTTTGTAGACACTCAAAGCCTATTTATATGGTATAAACCACAGTTTTGTGCTGGGACAGCTCAGAGACAACCTTGTTCGTTGCCTTCTTGGTGCTTCAATGATAGCACCTTCCAGAAGCTGGGATATGTGAAAGTGGGAAATTTTGCTTTTGAAGTATACAATAATGACAGTTTCCTAGTAAATTGCAATAGCTGTTAATGTATAGAGAGTCAGAGAACAACGAAATGGAATGTAGATTTATCAGTATCAAATAGATTTAGAAATATAAACATATGTATGAATTTATTTCCTAGTCTCCTGAGAATACTTACTCCATCCTCACTGGCTTAGTTGCAGGAAAGTAATTGTATTGCTTTTGAGTTATTAAGTTAAAATTACAGCTTCTTAGCAAATAGTAATTATTCCCTTTCCAGCATGGTTCAAAGCTAACCTGGCACTGTACAGTATATGCACACAGCTTTTAAAAGCTTCAATTGATCATAGGCATTTCAATTTGATTTCAGATTGAAGCAGTGTTGTACTCTCTGACCATCCCCTTAAAACAAGCCAAGATAAAAGAAACATTTTTTCCATTTTAAGCAGTCATTAGACATTATGCAACCATTTCCTTTATATTTCCTAGTTTGCCAGAACCTCATTGAGCTTAAGTATGGTAAGTGTGGCTAGTCTGTTGTTTTCCAATAAGCTTTTCTCTATCTGTTTATAAATCTACAAAAACTTTATTTATGAGTCTGTATGCTCTGGATGTGTCAGTAAGCACTGAGATTTGTATTTTGCTCCGAGATGACTGTGAGAGGTGTAATTATACAGTTACATCCTGCTAGGATTTCTAGTGTCTTTACTAGAGCACATAGTTAATCACAGCTCGTGTAATAAACAGTGGAATTCTCTCTTTGGGGACTGACAAAATCAGTCCAACTGCAATCCTGAGAGTAAGATGTAATTCCTACAATGGCTAGGTTTTCTGATTGAAAATGAATGTCTATTATAAATTTCTTGTGTGCAACACCAAGCTGGGTTTCAGCAAGAACTTAAGCACAAGCTTAACTTAAAAATTCTCTTGATTGTAGTAAGATACATTTGTGTGCTGGACATGCAGAGCCTTGGTTTTCAACAAAATGAATTCCATGGAAGTTAATGCCTGTGCTCTCAAAAGATCAAATAAGAAATGTCCTGAATCCATCAATCAAATGATGGTGGTTTTGTGTAATCTGTTACCTATATCAGCATTATTATTTTATTTATGGTCCTTTTTTAGGAAGCTCAGGTTTACTTTTCATTCATGATTTTCCTTCCTAAGTTCAGTTGTGTTTCTCTTGCAGTCTGGAGTCTTTTTCCCCTGAGCAGACAGGTTTCTTTTTCCCCACCTTTAAATGGCATAACATCATGTTCTTGCAAGTATTCAGAGTGTTCATGTAGCCAGAAACATAGATTTTTTTTTTTCCAACTTTTCTGCCATGTTGAAGAATTTTTAAGTATACATTCCTAGTGTATGACCTCTTTGGCTGTATGGTGATTATTAATATTACAGAAGCAGCTAAGAGGAAATTACATCAGTAGATAAGATGAACTGTGCAATAGCAGAAGCTTTATTCACACTGAATACACTATTCATTTGCACAGAAAGATCATTTCTCAATTCAAAGAGGAATATTCTAATTTAAGTCTAACTTCAGCCATATGTCAAAATCTCTATAGAAACAAAGCTTACCAGTGTGCAGTGATCCTGTAAGAAACACATTCCCCTTTGTGGATGGGCACATGGTAGGTGCATCAAACTCTTGGAGCTCTTGTTTTTCCTGACAAGAACTCTTTTTATATCACAACATATTTCAGTTTAGTCCATTTGCTAATTTAATGTGAAGTGACCTGAAAAAAGGGAAACTGGGGAAATACCATAGTTAGTGATCTTTCAGGTTCACTCCCCTCTAAACTCAGGCTGGGTTTATTTCTAATTTAATCTTATTAAAAGTTGCTTTTACATTGCATTGAAGAAGTAAAATTTCAAAATACTTTTCCATGAAACAAAATCATATGTAGAAGTTTAATTGAACATGGGGCATAATGACAGACCCCAGGCACAGAAGGTTAAAAGGAATTCTCTGCTTAGGTGCACAGGAACAAGCAGGAAACAATGGCCTGGCTGCTGAATCAGTGTGGCATTGTAGAGATAACTGGAAAACATTTTGTGTTTTGTGGCATACCTGCTAGTCATTCTCTAATAAACACTTTGGAGTTCCTCCAGGCTGATTTGCTTATTCTTGAAAGCTTTTGCTAGTGATGTATGTATTTCTAATTTCACCATGTAAGCAAAGATAGAAGAGGATTTGGAATGATTAGCTTCAGAGGGGAGTTTGTTTTCTGAAATCTTAATTCTTACATTCAAACTGAGGAGTCAGGGAAGAAGGACAGAACTGGTGCAAATTCATACTCTGCTGAAAGAAGAAATTAATTGAAGCCAGGAAGAGTCTGATGTAGGTAGAGTGATGAGGGAAAAGCACTCTTCTTTTATTTATAGACCTGCTGGGTTTATTGGCATTTGTTGCTCTTTGGGTGCATGTATTTATTTATTTTTGCCTAGCTCTTTGTTAGCCTGTAGTTACTTGCCAGGATTTAGGGAGAACAAAGTTTGCTCAAATCACTGCTTCTATTGCAGATAGATTTGGCCCAGTGTGTTTGCCTTGTCATTTGGCTGCAGCCCTGACATGGTTATTGGTGTGTCTTCCTCCCCACCATTACATAGTACATTTTCTGTCTCCAAAGAGAGGAGGATTTGGCAAGGAGAGCTGAGAAGCATCTAGCTCTTTCCTGTTGTTTTCTCTCTGTTACTGAGAGTAGGGCAGTCTCATGGACAGCTCTAAATTTAGCTGCTAATTTTCATTTTAGGAGTCAGCTCTGCTTAGATTTTGGCTAGAGGGGATACCTGGATGAGATGAGAGTCCTGGGTTTGGTACCTACTGAATTGCATCCCCCTGGGAGTATCCCTGTGTATCTTCCATAAGATCCCCAGATGTTTCCAGGTTATAAAGCCCCAGCTAAGTCTGGTAGGACTTGTTTGTCAACAGTTTAAGAACTAGTTCAGAACAGGACTTAATTTCTCTACATCCCTTTCAAAGGGATAGTACAAAAGGCAAAATACATGCCTTGGTGGTCTCTTTACATGTAGATGTGTAGGCAAGAATTTTTCCAGGGGTTACCATATTTCTTGACACAGTTGATTGGAATTCATTAGTGAAGCTCTGTGTTTGTGGTCTCTGGTCAAATATTACTTCTTGCAGTTCAGAGACTGTTCAGAGATGGGCAGAATTATATTCTGTTGGAGCAAAAATATCTTCCCATACATTTCCTTCCTGTAAAGTGGCTTTGAACAACCTTCATTGTACACCTACCTCAGAGGTTAATTTTTCAGATCACATTTGACATTTGCCCATAGCTGGAAAATAGGAGAGCAGATTCCACAAAGCAAAAACTGAAATCCAAAAGGGAGATGTCATACCTACTGTGTGGCTCCACCAGCTTCCTTCATATGAAAGCATTTAAACAAGATTACAGGTCATATGTCTATAGGCCATATGTCTATATATATATATATATCCATTGTATATATATGACTGATGTAGTATGATCATAATGAAGTGGGACTTGCATTACTGGTACTCCCTTCCTTATTTTCACTGAAGTTTATCCTTTCTACTCAAATCAATTTTTTGTGTGTTCTAAAATAATGAGTATATTTGCAAAATATGTAGAATATCAACAATATGAATTCTCAAAAACGATGTTTTCAGGATCAGAGAGGTAAGGACTTGGAGTCAGATGTTAAACAGACAAAACTGGTGTAGTTCCTCGATTTCTAAGGAGCAGCTCCCACTTGCATCAGCCAAAGGTCTCTCCCTATTTCACTGAAACAGTAATTTTCATGCAAAACACACCAGACATCACAGGATTCCAGTAGTTCCGGCCCATTTGTCTGCTGCTGCTAGGAAGTTGTTTACTCTTTTGTATCACTCTCTGCTGACGTCTGCTCACTGAACAATGTCATCAAATTTCCTGTTTTTTGGCTTGTGGAAAGCAGCTCCCCCACCTTATGCTCAGGCTGTGCTGTGTGGAGCCGGATGCACCCAGCAGACAGGATGTAGGGTTAAATGCAGCAGAGCTAAATAAATAAAGTAGGTGTTCAGTTGTGAACTGAACTGCCTACTTGCCAGGGGAATAAATCTGACAGTTCAAACACTGAGCACTGATAAAATATTTTTTTCAGGTTGTGGGGGGTTTTTAATGGCTTTTGGACTTTTTTTTCCGTGAGTTTATGTTAGCAGCTTCCTGAAGCAGCCTGAAATAGTTTCTAATGTGGTGCTGTGTGATGTATGTGTGAAAACACCTCTGTCAGGTATTCAGAGCATTGTGCTGCTGGTGCTGTAGTTCTGCAGGCAGAGGGGCTGCCAATAATGTGTTTATCAATAAATCCTCTGCAGCCAGAGCAGCATCTGGTGCTGAGCCCAGGAGGGCTGACACTGCCAGGGGCCTGATCCCCTTAGGTTTTTAGTTTGCTTGTCTTCTGGCCAGTGCCACAGGGTCATTAACTTGCACTTGGGCAAGCACCAGTGATTAGTAGAGCAGACCTTTGTTCAACAGGTCTCCAGACAAAGTTTGGGGTGCTTTCATTGGTAACACCAACGTTGTCATATTGGCCTCCTGTCATCCATAGCAAGAGGGAGCTCCTATTGTTAGGAAACCCACCCAACCTTTGTAAAATAGGGCATTCTGTGTGCTTTATAGTGCCTGATCTTGTGATCCCTTCTCTTCTGCAGGTCTGTCATGCTCCAAGTGGTTCCCCCCAACTCAATGTTGCTCTGTCTTGGAATTCTATTTTTCATGAAAACAATTCTTGTAAGGATTCTCCTAAGATCCTTTATTAAAACAAAACAACACCCCCAAAGAAACAAAAAAATACAACCCCCCAAACCAAACCAATAACAGCCCACACCAAAACAACCCCCCCCCAAAATACAAGAAGAATAAAAATCCCACGACATAGAACATATGGAGTCAACTTGCAGAGCACTGAAAAAATGCAGGAGTACCTGATGGCAGGCAGAACTACAGGGTATGCTGGAGTGATTTATAGGAACTATCCCACCATTGGGGCATTGAGTTTGTCTTTATTTTTTAAAGGTTTTTATTAAGGTACAGACAGAACATTTTGCTTACTGCCTTTCTCTGCTAAATTCAGTTTTGTTGCACTGTCTCACTGATGCTTGCAGTAACTGGAAATAGTCTGAATGTGTGAAGTACTGAGTGTGGAGCATGTGGGCTGTCACCTTACTGAAATGCTGAGTTCTTGTCATAATTTCTGACATCTTCATGCTTGGATCCCTGCAGAGACAAAAATGCTGTTTGCCTCAGAGTATCTTCTGTTATAATGAGAAAGGAATATAAGAGGGTTCCCTTGCAATACTAAGTTCCTGTTCTTGCAGCATCCTGCATCCATAATGGGGCCCATAGTCAGTATGTAGGGAAATGGACTGGATGCAGTCCCCAGCCATGGGTACCTGTGTGAATCTGCCTGACATCTCCAGGTGTGAGCCTGCATTTTGAATGGGCTTGTCTCAATAAAATCATACCAATGCCTAAACATGGACATTTTCCAAGACAGGTTGGGTAAGATGTGGTTGACTTGAGGCTAAACCCTTGTGGTACAAACCTTGCACAAATGAAAATAAAGAAGTTGATCTAATCCCTGGTACAGACCTGCCCATAGTGCAGGACTCACATCAGTCACCTCCCGATTTGGAACCAGCACTGTCTGCTGAGGGGGGCTCAGGAAAGAGGCAGGAAAGGAGATGGCTGCAGACAATGAGTTCAGTGCCTAGGCAAAGGTAACTCTTCATCCAAACAACTGGCAGGGATTTCTATATCTTTGTTTCTCCTCTGCCCTTCTGCCTCTCTGTGTATTCCCTGTTCCCTCCTCTCTGTGTTTTCTGAGGTTCATCCTGTGCCTCCCCATCAGATAACAGTGGTGGTGTTTGATTCTTTTGACCTCTGCCCCCCTTCCATTACTATTCTGTTTGCAGAACTATTCCCTTAAATTTCTCCTGTGCTCTTTTCCATTCCCCATCACAGTTCTGCCAAAGTTTGAACCTCCAATGGTGATATAGCCAACAAAAATGACCTTCAGGGTTATGTTTCCTCTGTGGCAGAGGTGGACAAAGCTCCCAGTTGCCTGTGTGGACTGCAGGGCTGGATGCCCCCCTGCATTACAGGGAGAGGGCACCCCCTGCTCTCTGCAGAGCTGCCTGCACATGGGCTCTGCCAGCGTGGGGGGTCTAGGAACAGTCTGTTCCTTATCCTGCAGTGCAAGAGGAGAGCTTAACAAATTCTGTCTCCAGGGCATCCCAGTACCAACCTCCTTCCTGGGGCCCTTGACTGGGACTGAGCCAAAGGGTTCAAAACCTGAGCCTCTGCCTCCTGCTCCTGGTTAAATTTATTCACAACTCATCCTCATGGAGATTTATAAGTACAGTGCAAGCTAAAACTCCTGAAAAGATGTCATTCATTTTATTTCTAACAAATAAATTCCAGATGTTTGCCTCTAACTCCCAGAGTGCTGATATGATCAGCTTGGGGCTCCAGTTGTTCAGTCTTGTGTTAGATGGCAGAACAGAGGGTGAAATGACTGCTCACCACTGCCAGTGGTTTGCAGTCCAAGGGACACAAGTTTTTCTAACAAGATGAAACTGAGCGTTCCAGATGAGACTGGGAGGGTTGAGTTGAGAAAACAACTGGCTGGCACTGCAATGATGGAACAATAGTAACTGGATTTGAAAGAAAATTAAAATAATCTTGTATGACAGAAAAGGTGGAAATAATGGAACATTTCAGAAAGAAAGTATGCTATAATGTACTGCAAAAAAATAGGTCTATACTTATCATAAGGTGTTTCTTTCTGCAGACTCCGTGAAAAGCTTCTTATGTGGGAAACACTGATTTGCATAGTGCTGCTTGCAAAAGCTGTAGCTTAATTCTCAAAGTCAAACTTGGGGGAGAAAGTGTTTTTCTGTGACTGGCAGAGCAAAGAGATTATTCTTATTCTAGAAAAAAAACCAGTAAGGCAGTCCAGTGGTAGTCCTGGTAATTCTATATGCTCTATGTGCCCTGCAGATTAGAAAAAAATAAAATGGCCTAAAAATACAGAGTAGACTTGCAAAGCAAAATCATCAGTTAAGCTGTTAAATTATCATAAACACTGGAAAAATTCTATCTTGAAATTGGCCTGAAGTAGAAATGCAATATGTGCAGTGTGAGTTGTGACACCCATGGCTTCATGTTTACAGTATCAGAAAAATATTTTACTCAACATGGGCATGTTTCTCTTGTAAAAAATTTAAATTACTCTTAAATGTTGCAAGCAGTATTCATTTATGGTACAAACAAGCCATGTCTCTCTTCCTTCCTGAAGAGCACATGGGTAGCAATGGCAGGGCTGTGATATTTAAGAATAAAGAAGGGCATGAGGCTGGAATATCACACAGAGTTTTATGGCAATGGATTTGTTGGATTTGTCTGACAAAGGAGCTCCCAGGTGATCAATTCCTCAGCATTCAGGGCCAGCTGGGCCAAGGGAAGGACACAGGGAGTCAGAATTTGTACAAGTGCCCTCCTCAGCTTCCTGTGGAGCTCAGAAAAGGAGACGTGCAAGGACGCAGAATCCGAGCAGCAAATGCACCACAGAACCTCCTCCACTCACAGGAAATTGTCAGTTGTGTCACAAAACCACTGCAAATCTTGCCTGTTCCATCTGGAAAGTATTTCTGGGTACAACCTCATAGTGTGGCCTGCAAATTTTGTTACTCTGTTTTGGAGGGGAACATGCTGTGAGTAATTTATCCAATGGAGCAGTGGTTTGATGCCACCTCTAATGTGTTCCTGCTGTTTTGCATAAGGGGTGTTTTTTTTGGTTGGAATATATTTGAAGGTTCTTCACAAAATTAGATTACAGAATGTAACTGGATTAAATTATGTGTCTCACAGTATATTCTGAAGTCGTCCAGAGTATGACATATTGATTCAAATTAAGCAGTGAAGAAAACAATTAGAACTGTGGTGTTCCCTGGTAGGTGCTTAGACTGTATGTGGTAGTGGCTCATGGAGTAGTCAAAATATATTCCTGCTGCAACCTATTACTAAAATTATAAAGTTCAACACTGAGCAGCACACCATTTGTTTTGTCTTTAGAGGATGAGGACAAAAGAGATGCAGAAAAAGCTGCTAACCACACAAATATGAATGTGGTAAGAACATTTGTCCTGGCTTAAAGGAACATGCAAACACATAAAACCAGTCAAATGAAATTTCCCAGCATTGAGAAAATCTTCCATAATCAAGGACAATGTTCTCTCCTGCATCTATATTAAGTTATTACAGCCTTATGCTCAATGTTCATAGAGGAAGAAAAAGAAATCAGGTGATACATCTGAGTAATAAACCTTTCAAGAGTCAGATCTACATCATTCTTCAGTGAATTTATTGGTTTACTTTAATTTTTTAATTCTCAAAGCGACCTATAGTTTTACTGTAACTTTATCGGAACTCTTAATATAAAAGTGAGTCTGGTTTTTCCTTTCTGTTGCTTACATATGAGACATTAGACTTTATACTAAAAAGTATTTACCTTTGATATTTAATTTATTTGTAATGGGTTATATTTACTGATTCACACAGGCTGTCTTTCCAATTAAACTGATTTATAGAAATGCAGTATAATTTTTACACAAAGCAATAGTTTTGTTTTATTCTAGTTCTATGATTTTCCAGCTATGTTTTGTGTCCTAGAAGTCTGGCTGAGCTCAGAGTCAGGCCATGAAACTGCTCTAAATTGCATATTTCATTAATAGAATTTTTCTGTTTGCTTTGGACGTTCTTCCTAGTATTTCGTAGCTTGGGGTAAAAGGCAAAAGAAAATAAATGAGTACAGTTGGTTTTTTACTCAGCTTTGCTGGAGATACAGAGGAGTTTCTCTTCTGCCTGTTGCAGGCAGGTCTGAGGAGCTCTGAGTCCCCACAATTTGGTCATGCAGATACAGTGTCCATCCTCCCCAAGAGAGGACACTGAGGCTTGCAAATTAACATTTCCTGCTAAAATTTCTGGTAAAAGCTCCCAGCCAGAGCTATCAGCAGTCTGGATCACTGTCTGGGAAGAAGCACTTGGTGCAGGGGAGGAAGAAGGAAATGGTGACTGTGAACTTACTAATGGTGTCGCCAGACAGGACTTTAATGTCTATTTTCTCTTGTTTGTTCTTTGGCATAAAGCTTTTACACTCTCAATAGAAGGCCCAGGACTGCTTCATCCTTTCCTCAGAAAAAACAGCAGAGTGAAAAACATATTCTAGATAGCTGCAAAACAGATTAGACAGACTTGTTTAATGCCAGAATTCAGATCTCCAGGGAGATTGATTTTGGATAGAGGCCAGTTTTCTTTGCAGCTGGTTATGGGGCTTTTGCATAGGTGGACACTATTTCATTATTTAATGAGTAAGTGGAGCCTCTCTTGTTTCATAATGCTCCTTCTTTTAGTTCATCATTGTTATCCAAGTGGAATGAGGATGTCCCTGCCTGACTGAAAGGTGCCCTATGAAATTCTGGTCCATGTGACAGAAGAGCCACCTGTGCACAGCTCCAGCAGTGGTTCCTATTGTAAAACATTTGTGCCACTCTCAGTTGCAACATCAGACCTTTTTAGATGAGACAGATAAATCTAGGTGTCAGTAAAATTGTGCAGAAAGTGACAGGCGCCTGCTCATCCTAACATTTGAGAAGTTGTTTTTGCTGCTCCAGTCTCAGCTCAGCTTGGCTCAAAATTTGCAGTCCTTGCAGGGAGGAGCAGAGAATCTGCTCATTTCAGAAGGCAGCACATGGTGCTGGTGTTCAGAGATGCCCTGTGGAAGGGCCCTCTCAAGGGTCTGAGGGCTGATAACCTAAGGAGTCTGATAAAGCTGCTGAAAAAAAGATTTTCCGATACCTGCTCTCATTATAGGGAAGACAAGCACTGTTCTGTAAACTGTTCTGCCTCTTCAAATGACACATGAGAAGTCCAAATGTGCTTCACCAAATGCACTTTTCAACCACTGCTGGCTGTGTGCTTATAAGCCTTCATGGTTTATACAGCACTTATGCTAGGCAGGTTGCAGGTGAACACGTTTACATTAAAGATTTACTTGGTGTTTTTGCATCTTTTTACAGATCTATGCAAGTCTTTCAAACTTTGTGACTGCAGCAGCTCTCTGTGACAAAGCTTCACTGATGCCATAAAACTTGTAAAAGTATTTGATGCAAGTACCTCCAGATGTTATCTCTCTTTCCTGGAAATCTCAAGGTTAAATCATTTATGTGAGGCTATTCAACATCCATAGATTATTATCTGGATAATTATGGCCCGTGTACTTAATTTGAGAAATGCTAGCATGGTACCTGGAGAGAGCATATTTGGACAGCAGGGCACGATTTCATCTTAAGTGGATATTTGATACCCAGCTGGATTTGTTTCCCAGTTAAGGACTACAATGTCAGAGTGCTTTATGGGCTTCCTTGATGATGGGTTGTTTATTAAAGATCTGCCTTGTGCCAGACTCCTGTGCTGAGGTCTTGCCTGCCACAGCTTTAATCCTGCTAAACTTTACTTGGAGTTAGGAACAGATTGATTACTTGTGCTTTTCTATGGAGAAAATTGTGCTGCTGGTACAAAATAATAATTTATTTTATTTTGTACCAGCAGCATCTCCTTTGGCATATCCAGCAGTTCTTTTGTAAAGGAGTGATTACTCATAGGCAGAAGATGCAGAGATTGCTTTGTGTCAAAGATAATAGTATAATTATACAGATTTTTTTCATTTAAATGAAATGAAATGGAGTGTGCCAACTACAAATCCAGATAGAGTGAAATTATATTTACAAGAAAACTAGAATGAAAAGCTGCTTTGTTGCAATAAATTCTACTTAATTGCAGTTCTGATTGTAATGAAAATCCCACTTTATTAAAGACATGCAGAGTTAGGGGGATTGGCATAACTGTAAAAAGGTTCTACTCAAGGAAAAAAACACGTGATCCCATCCCAGGCGTGTGATATTTAACGAGCCCTGTGGGCTGGCAGAGGCAACTGAGTGTTACTGAAGCAGAGTCAGGCAGAAAATCAGTGTCAGGTTTCAAACTACCCTGTAGGTCTTCAGGAATGAAGAGGCATCTGTATTAGAGGAAGAGGAGGAACTCCTCTGCCAGTGGAGTTCCTAGTGGTCCAAAGAAAGGGATGCCCAGGACTCTTAAATCTTTTTGTCTGTTTTCCTCCTTATCATAAAATCTAAAGTTAATCTGTTGGATTGGCTATAGCTGTGAAAAAGTAAAATTAACATTAAATCTTAGAGTGAAATAAAAGAATGTACTACTGTGAATTTCTTCATTTTTTTCTTAAAAGACATCTTAAATATGCCTGCAGTCTCAAGTCTTCATTTGCTGGAGACAAGGTTCCTTATTTAGAAAAGGTTTGACTGCCAAGAACTCCTCTTGGTTTTCTCAAGTGTCAGTTGACAGTTCCACTCAGTCTGAGAAACATGTACTCAATAGACAAAAATACAGGTTTTTTATCAGTATTGAGCATTTCTCCTTTGCTGTATTAGCCGTGGTCCCACTGACTTTGCATTTATTCTACCTGGAATATCCCATCTCAGAGACAGCGCCTGTGTTGTTGCTCAGAGCAGTTCCCAGGCAGGGTAGTGGACAGAGCACAGAGTTTGTGCATCCTGAAGGTGGGCAGAGCTCACCCCTTGGACCCTAAAGAACTCCAGTGATGTCCAGCAGGTTCACAGACACCTGGGAGAGCTGTGGGAAGGTGCTGTGTGTGGCACATGGCTGGGACAACAGGAAAGGAGGAGGAGAAGGCAGCAGCTTCATACTGACAGCATCCAGTGCTGGAGGACTAAACTGGCACAGCCAGGATGCCCACTTGTGCAGAGGCTGCAGAGCTGTAAGATTAACAGATGGCAGCACAGAAAAAATTGCTATGGTCAGTAAAACCTGAACTGTGTTAACACACAAAAAATGTGTTATTAGTGACAATAAAAAAGCAAGTTTATTCCTTACCAAATGGAGGTTTACAACAAAACAGAGATCTTATAGGAAGCCTAGCACTGACTGAATTATGCTGGTTTAGGGCTTGTTTAGGACTCTCTTGCTTTGCTTGGTCTGAGTGACGATTGCAGTGTTGGTAAATCAAGCCATGAAAAGTTTGTCTGGCATAAAGTAGTTGGAAAACTTCCTGGTAGACTGGAACTTCCTTTCAGTCAGATGAGTCTGTTCAAATCCAGATGGTTCAAAGAAAACTGTCACTGAAATTCATATTCATAAGGAAAAAAATGAAAACTGATAATGGAGTTCTGTTGTATTCTGATGCATCTGTAATCAGAATCTCTAAAATAAAACTAGTAAGTGGTATCCACCAGAAAAAAGAGAACTAGCTGATAGATAGGAAACAGATTAGCTCTCACTGCTATACTTCAGGATCTTGCAGAATCACAAGAGAGAAGCAGTTTTTAATAATATTAAACAATAGAACTACTGTGCCATATTTAAGTCTCCAGAGTGCTGTGCAGTTCAACTGTTAAAATGCAGGCAGGAAGAATTTCCCCCAGGGCCAGAAGAATGTTGTATTTGTACTAAAGTGTCTGCTCAAGCTGGGGGATGGAAAGTCAGCCCCAGCCTGCCTGTAAAATTAATACACCTGAGGCAAAGCAGACGAGTGAGAAGTTCCTTTCCCCTTAGACAAAGATGCTGGTAAAGCCAAAGGCTGCATTTACTTGTTTGGAGTTATGTGAACCCCGATATATTTAATGCTCTGATTTTGAACACGTCTTGGCTGATGACCTGCAAGACTTACAGACCAATTTCTTCTCTGTTGACTTGGCTAGTCTTTGCATCTGGGTAAAAGTTACTGCTGCCAGCAGATGAGGGAGGACAGCACACTGAAACTTTTACAGCAGTGCTGGTGTGTGAGGAGGGAGTTGGTCCCCAGAGCTCAGTTACAGCTCTCCCAGCCAATGGAATAACCACACTTGTGTGAGCTGAGGGGAAAAGGGGAGAGGAAACAAAGCTCAGCCTCCTGGGAATTGCTAGGCACACTGTTTTTATGTGGCTGTCATTAAAGCATTTTGTGAGATAGAGTGTGGCTGGTTCTGGTTGCAAAGGGGAAAAGAGAGGAGTCTCAGAGTTGCTGGAGTACAGGGAAGAGCTGCTGAAACTCTGCAAGTTGCAATTTCCACCCAGTTGTGCTGTTCTGCTGCCCATGAGGAACCATCCCACAGAGGCAATCACAACCCTCACCTGCACATAAGCCCAGAGTACCAGGGCTGCCTGACTTCACAGGACATTTGCTCTGAAGTGCAGGGTATCCTATCTGACCCTTGAATTTTGTCAGAAACTAATAAGACATCAAATTAAGTGATAGTGCCTTAAAGATGACCTCTTTCTTTTTTCTTCATCTGAAGCAATTCAGTTTCTGCATGTTGCACATGCTGTTCCTGTTTGAACAGCTGAAAATGTTCATACTATTTTTTTTTTGCATTGATAAAGGCATCCATTTCTTCAACCTATGTATAGAAACCATTATTATAGGGTTTAAAAAATTCTTCTAAAGTACAGGCCAGATCATTTAAGCTGCTGGTTTTCTCTTAGTGCAGGATATAACTACAGATGCTCCACAGCATGCCCTCACCACACAGAAATACTTGACTACAGTTTAGTGAGCAGCCCAGGGATTCAATATGGGGAGACCTCACAGCCTCCAGACAGAATTCTGCGTGTATTTGGCCTGAATGGAGAAGTTCTTGCCAGCACTATCAGTCAGAAAGTGGGACCTTGATGAAGACCCCAATGAACCATCTCAAATCTCAAGATTATGAAGACTTAGGGCACTTTAAATTCTATGCTGGTTGGTCAGAATAGGGTTTGGCAAAATGACAACCATGAGGCACAGACCAGTGTTAAGGTTATTCACATTTTTTGTGGAGTGTATGATTCACTTTTTTTTTTTCTCTTCTAAAGACACATAGATGAAATTTCTTTTGCTAAAGAGAAATAGATGAAATTTCAAGCCCAGTGCATAAAATGCAGCTCTAAAAGGTGTCTTTGGATCAGGTAGATGCTGCAGCAAATATAACTTGCTGGATTTGAATGATTTTTGATATGAGGACTGATTTCCATTCAACTTTGTTCTCACTGGACAGAAAAGTCAGTGTGGATTAATGAGTAAGTGGCTCTCTTTTTCTGACTTGGCTGATGTGTTCCATCCCTTTTTGCTGTGTGATTCACTGAGAGTGAGGACTCTTGTGTAAGTGTATAGTGTGAGATTTGAGGAGTTGCTTTGCAGGAGTTAGATCTGCTTAGCTTAGAAACCTACAGTACTGCTGTGATTACCAAGATGTGATATAACTTGTTTGAATTATCACCTACACAGTTTTGAATTTCAGAAATAAGTGGGTGTTTCCCAGGTATCAAGCCAGTATTACCAGTGCCTACTGCTGAAAGTTGGCCAGCAAGCAGGGGCACTGGATGCCCTGCCAAGGGATGCCAGGGCTCAGCACAAGGAGGGCTGGGGTTATCTTTCTCCCCCAGTGCCTCAGTTCCTCTGAATGTCAAAATGAAACCAGCAACCTCCCTTTTTTAGTCTGGAGATCTGTGCAATTTTTCCACAGGCACGCTAAGTGATAATGACATTTATTTTGTAACTTCAATATCTATCAGGAGCTAAAAAAGTCCCCCAATTTGTCAGCCTGTTCTGTGTAAAAGTTCAGACTTTTACCAGTGGCAGGGACTGCTGGCTGGCTTTTCCTGCTGTCACTGTAGAACCTGACCACAGTGGGCCACTTGTCTGGGCCAGAGGCCACCCAGGCCTTACCACAGTGCAGAGGGTAACACAAGTCACTTTGGGACAGCATTGTTAATTATTCCCAGCCAAACAGAATGATTCACTTCTGCATGTGCTACACTGGCAATTTGATAACCAAACTTTCCTGTAAAGCATAAGGGGAGAATTTATGAGCAGTAGAAATTGGAGTTCTTGATTATGTCTGAAGTGTGCAAGAAGGCAGCGAGTGTGGTTTCCCAACAGCATTGTTGCAGTTCTGTTCTAACTTGGCTTCACTTACTGCACTGAGAAAATACAGTATGTTCATACTACAAACAAACAACAAACAAACAAATATAATAGTGGTTGGCATGTGTGGCAAGCTGAACATACAGCCAAAAATCAGCTGTGCCAGGGAGAACCCTGGTGGAGCTTGGATGGTCCTTGTGTTCAGCTCTGTGTGCTGGCACTCCTGTGAAGCAGTCCCAGTCCCACCAGGGTGTAAATCTCCTAGGAGGCTTCCTCAGGACCTGGTTTAACACAAAAATAGCCCCCAGGATGAGTAATGGAAGAGTTGGTGGATTTTGGGAGGAGTAAAGCTGTTGTTAGTTCATGGAATAAGAAAGTGAGTCCCGTGTCTGGTTACATGCCCAGGGAGAAGGGCCAGCATCCTACTATGAGAGGTCTGGCAAGTCATTACACTTAATAAAGATTTTATTCTCACAAAAACTGCAAGCTGTCAAAATTATATGTTGCTAATGATGTGGATTGAAGGCCAGAATTGGGCTCTCAAGAGCTCATCTATGTAAAACAGGTTCAAAAATGGTACTGAAACCTAAGAAACAGATTAAGAAAAAAGAGAGTGTGTTACCCCATCACTTACTGTCTGCTGTATTGTTACATGGCAGCATTGTAGATAATTCTTCTAGGAATCAATTTAGAACAGGAAATAGATAAAAGGAAAACCATGCCAGAACAAGACATCAAGTGATCTGCAGGCCTTGTGATATAGATGTAAATCTGTATTGTTTTGTTGAGAGAGATGCATCAGTGAGAACACAATTTAGATTAATCTAAATGCTAGATTTTATCAAAGCAGTGAGTCAGGATGCTACATTATGAGTTCAGAGTCTATGACATTTGTCTACATCTTTTATGAAGCAGAAATAGAGAAAAAAAAAATCAAGAGCTTGAGTAACTGGTTTCATCCAGGTTGAAGAGCAGTTTTGGTAAATTTTAATCACCTTTCAGAACTCATGTCTTTGTATTTCAGCAAAGAATAAACTGACTCTGTACAGCACAGGGCCTTTGAAGGCCAAGTTTACCTTTGTCCTTGAGTCTGTTGAGCAAAAGAAGAAACCTTGGACACTTTGTTCTCTCTTATTCACTGTTCAAACCGTTGTGGCCTCCAAACAACAGAAGAGTGAGCTGCACAGGGCCAGACTCCCACTTCATTCACACTCAAGTAAATCCAGTATATTTTCCTTGTATTTGATGGAATTGCTTTGGATTTCACTGGATTTGCTTACCAGGTTGGAATTCAGTCTGTATATACTATAAAATTCATTTTATTCTCTGAACAGTTCTGCCTGTTAGGAAGATCTGCTTGGACAGCATTTTACATTACTTGCACTGATGCTGAGTTGGTAACAAAACAGTTTTATCAAAGTCTGCAAGGAAGACATGAAGTGATGTTCAGTGTCTAGCAGAAAGCACATGGAAAATAGGAAACTGAGTCTTAAGTCATTTCATTTCCTTGGAGAAAGAAATAGGTATTGGATTAGTATTCATATACTGCAGAAAGCGATGGCTGTTATGATAAGTAAAGAAAAATGTGAGAGAACAGGGAGACTTTCTTGTCCAGAAGTCACAAAGCCTCTCTCTGTGGAGAAAAAGGAACCATGCTGGTATGACCTGGCAGGACAAGATCCTGTACTTTGTCATGTCAGTTAGTAGGTAAATGTTTATTTCCCAGCTTTTAGCATCCAGGAAGATTTGGCTAAGGTTTCTGAGAAAGTATGTTATCATGCAAAATTCAAATTTCTGCAGCAAATGGAACCTGAGTTAATAAAAGTTTAAGGCTTGGTGTAAATCTATCAGTTCATTTGAGCTTTTGTTTTCTGGGGTGATAAATCTATGCCTAAAATGGTAGGTTGAGAGAAAGGACTTTTTTCATTTATAAAATGAATCTCTGTATTTCTTAGAATTATAAGAATTAGGTTTATGTTAACAGTCCTGTGGTTTCCAGCACATCTTGATAATGAAGACTGTTAATTTTTACTGTGATGAGTCAACTCATGCAGATTCATGTAATGTACCTAGTATATGTAGAAAATATAAGTATGTATTTTAAAATCAGATAAAAAAAAATAGTGATATCTCGAAACATTGATCTGAGGAAAATGATGACTTTTGCTGGCTGTATTCCATTAGGACCAGCAGTGAAGTCATATGTCCAATTACTGCAGTTATTTGTCATGTTTGTTATATTACAAATGAGTCAGAGATTCTGACTGCCCACTGAAGGCAGATGTTGCCCTCCAGCAGCCGCTTCCATCTGCAATCCATTCAGCAGAAGTTCATGGCATCTCTGCTCAAGTGAGCTGCAGGAAGGAGAAGCTGTGCTCACCTGGAAAGGTGAAAAGAGCAGCAGGAGCAGCAGTGCTGCCAGCTGGCCAAGGCTGTGCATGGAATGGTCAGAGCAGGAGTCATTCCTGTCCCCAGCACAGCTCCTGCAGTGACAGGAAGGGAGGGATGGAGCACTGTGGATGTCAGGGGGGCATTCCTGTTCCCCTGGGCACCAGCAGCTCCCCACAATCCCCACTCATGGGTGGGCAGGGCTGCAGCAGCTGCTCTGCTG
Organism: Cisticola juncidis; assembly: GCA_013400215.1. Lineage (NCBI taxonomy): Eukaryota > Metazoa > Chordata > Aves > Passeriformes > Cisticolidae > Cisticola > Cisticola juncidis. The sequence continues at coordinate 401,373 of VXBR01002039.1, read as the reverse complement.
AGTGTTACCTTGGGCTGCTCAGGGCTCTGCTTTAAAACATCCTACAAAAACTTCAGCAAAGAGGTGTCTGAAGAAAATCAGCCTCCAGAAGGAATGCATTTGCACCTCCACAGCAAGAGTATTGCATGGAAATTAATAGCCAAAGGATTTTTTGGGAGCTGATTCTGCCCAAAATTTTAGGTGTGCTCCCTAATAATTACTATTACCTAATGGGTAATAGTAAGAGATATTTTGGAGAAAGCCAGGATATACCACTTCAAGAAAATAGAAGACCTACAGTCTGCATGCATCTGTCCCTGTCACCAGCCAGGCAATTTATCACCAAAGGGAGCATGTGAATCAAGGTGGCTTTATGTCCACCCTTTATTCCTTTCTGCATTTATTCTTTGAGCAAGTTCATCTGAAGTTTTTCTAGCTGTAGGAAGAAAGGAAAAACAATCCAGCAGTGGCAAACAGACCACTCCTGTAGATTCTGTTCTGGTAGAATATGAAGAATGACTCATAGAAAGAAGCACTTGACCAGGTTACGTCGGGTCAACACTGAGTTTGTTGTACTTTAATCAGATCAGTCACAGTTGTGTAGGTCTGTGTTTTTAAAGCTTATTTCCCTTGTTTTTATTTACCCAAGACTCACTTTTCTCAGGGCATTGGAAACATGGACTATTTCTATGAGCAATTTCAATGTTTGCAATGCAGCTGCTGCAACACAGAGATCATTTCTGGTGAGCACTGAGCTGCTCACAGCAGTCAGGATGACCTTTCCCACTGACAGCTGTCAGTCACTTATGGCTTATGCCATTGCCTTGGGATGAATCCCACTTTGTGACAGGGCCAGGGCTGGCTCCATAGGACAAAAAATCCAGTGTTCAAATAAGAAAGGTGAATTTGAGACCTTTCCCATTGACAGCTGTCAGTCACTTATGGCTTATGCCATTGCCTTGGGATGAATCCCACTTTGTGACAGGGCCAGGGCTGGCTCCATAGGACAGAAAATCCAGTGTTCAAATAAGAAAGGTGAATTTGAGGGGAGGTAAGTGCTAGCAGCAGTAGTTCAGGGATCAGAGAATGTGAAATGGCTGCAGTTGCTGTGTGTGTGTTTGAAGAGCCGCAGTCACACACGCTGCACTCACGGACTTTGCGTCAGCAGCTCTTTGGCAACAGACCCAGCTCTATCACAGGCAATTCCAGGAACCCACAGCTAGTTCTACTTCTGTCTTCTCAGACACTCTTGTCAATCTGTGCCTGCCTGGAAGGCTGTCACATGCCCAAGTTGTCTGCCAATCTGAAAATGTACTTGAGCTTTTTGAGTAGGAAAGAAATTCCAAGGAAGAAGTAGAAGAGGGTAAGAGTGAATAAAAATGTGTTTGTGCAGTTCCTATATACCTCTGAGCTTTGACTGGTTTGGTTTTGTTATAAACTTGCAGCATTAGAGGTATTGTTAAAGCTCATTTAGTTCAGCAATAGTTGAGAGTTGACAGTTTCTGCTAATCCTTGCTGAAGCCTTGATTTTTGACACAATACTTAATCAGCACGTTACTTCTCAGTGCTACCTGCAGCACACAAAAAGTTTAAATGATTAATCAAGTTATTCAAATAGATTTTAACAGGATTAAGAATTAACTGGAGTTCACCAAAATTTTCCAGCTGAGATGCAGACCAAGCCTTTGATTCTACTCAGGACAGCAAGTTAATGTGTAACAAGACAGGTTATTTCATCTGGTCACTTTTTGTGACTTAGGCCTAAATGGTGCACAGACAGGTATTTCCATTGCAGCAATAGCCACAGATTTCTGGCAGAAAAGTGTTTTTCAAGCTGAGTCCTTTAAATACTTAGATGGCCATTCATAAACTTCTTAAAAGAAGGAAGCATCTGAAAAGCAGTAACTGGCAATACTGCATTTATCTCATTTGTTAAAATTTGCCTTGGACCAGGACTGATAGTCCAAGGGTACACTGCTGTGGTAGGTGGGGGTTTGCATCCCCCCAGATGCCAGTGAAGGTCAGCTCTGGATCTGAATCTTCAGCTCAGGCCATTGTCCAGTGACATGGAACACTTGCTGTTTTATGCTGACAGGTAGAGTGTACAAAATGTCCAAGGTTTGATTTGTAGTGCAGTTATGGACAGAGAAGTAACTGTGAGAAGGTGTATTTTAGGTGTCTTCTACTCAATTGACATGCTCTCTCCATGCCCTTCAGGTATTTATGATGATCTGACTGATTCATACTGATTCATACTTACTACTGTTAGTTCTGCAAAACCAGTAACACTGGTGCAAAGAGCTGTTACATTTGAAATTCAGGCACCTGTTGCATTTGAAATTCTAAGAATGATATATTTTTGCATTTCTCCTGGATCTTTAATGCTTTTTGGGACTTTAAAAGAACCCATTTTTAAACATTTCCGTGTTTTGTAGAACAGCTGGAGTGATACAGAGGATACAGAAAAATAACAATCTGTCTCCCAGATTTTCATGACTAATCTGTTAGTTTACATTTAAAATAACAATAAAAAATGACTTGAAGACTAGCTTGTTATTTCTAACTGTTCATGCAGCTAGGCATATTAATTTTCAAAACCAGAATAAGACCTTCATGAAGATGCAGCCTTATAATGATAGCAATATATCCCCCAGATAATGGTAGATAATAGAGATAACAGATAATTCTTTTTCTTCCTGAGGTATTATTCATTAATAAGTTCCCTTCTTATTTCTTCTAGGCACCAGTAACAGATGTGCAGTTTGGCCCTATGAGACTTCATCAAGATCAACTTCAGGTAACATAGCAGTTCAAACTGAAGTCTTGATTTCTAAAATATCAGATGTTAGCACATAACATTCTGTCTATGAGATATCCTAAAACCTCTGCCTGTTTTCTCCAACCATCTCTCAGCTCATAAAAATAGAGCTATCTGTTTTTTCTGCTGTCAGTTACCTTGTAACCAATCTGGTTTGTGCCTCATTTTGTATTTTACTGGTAGTCAAAATCCAAATCTCATCAAACTGATACCAAGCCAACCAAAGCTACAATATCATTACAAAAGATATGAAGTGGGCTTGACAAAATATATGTTTTTAATTATTCATTACTGATTTACAATAATTAATACTCTTTTATCCCTTCATTAATAAAGGGTTTATGTAATTTGTCCCCTTACTGTGCCTGGGATGGTCATAATGTTTGGAGATATATGACTCTTTTGGAACTTCCTTTGGAAATTCTCCCATATCCCAAGGCATGCTGAACCATTAATCATCCAACATGTTCCTCAGTCAGTAACTGCAAAACTCCTCAGCAGGAGGAGCAATATGGACCTAATAACTTGAAAATGTCTGTCTTAAGAACTGCAGTTTAACATCATCTTCAGTAATATAATCAAAAGTCAGATCTTAGGACATCCCCATCCAGCTGTTCCCCAAAATTAGAATGGTTCTTGAGTATTTCTGCCACCTGTATTGTTTTTAATGATTGTATCACTTTTGTCCAGTTGTAGACCACTTTGAATTGCTACTGATTTATCCTGGTAATATAGCTGGCAGGTGTGAGGGAAGGAGAAGGTAGGCAACATCACATTTTTGCAAGAGTCAGTCATACAACTCCAGTTTCTGACTTTCTGTGCTATTGTTGAAACCCATTCTTCCCCTCTTAAGGAATATTCTAGATTAACTTCACCAAATATAACCCAAACTATGACATGTTTTTGCAAACAGTTTTGCAGGTTGCTATAAAAGGAACCTGAACTGAATGTGTGCAAAATCCTTCATTCTTACAAAAACATGCAGTACATGGAAATGTTAAGATTTACTGGTAGACATTTCACCAGCCTGGTCCAAAGTGTAACAGCACTGGAGTTCTTAAAATCACACAGAAGATAAACAGCAGAGGGATGTGATGTGAGTTACACATGCTTCACTTTGCTTGACCAAAAGATATCTGAGTGTGGTTTGAGTCAGCTACAGAAAGATTGGTGTCTTGGGTCAATAGACCAATGGCTTCATTACCCATCTTTCCCAAAGGGCTGCATGTGCTGAGCCATCCCCAAAATCAACACAACACAGATCTATAGATCAGCATAGATCAACATATATCTGCCATGCTGTATTCTTTCAGGCAAGAGAAGTTTTCTTCTGCAAAACATTATCCTGATGCAAAGCACAATCACAGCAGTGAATCTTCCTTAGCAGACTTTGTTCATCTTCTGTACTGTATTAAATCCCAGAATTGCAAATACATTTTAAAGGAATTGGGCCTTATCATACTTTCAGTCTGTAGGCATTGTGTTGATTTTAAAAAGGCTTAGGGAGATTAGTTACTGGCAATTACACAGAAAGTTAGGACAGAGCAAGTAGTGCTCACAGGTCTGACCTCCAGTTCTGGATTTCAGCTATGATAATCTCCTTCTGTGATATAAATCCCATGGCAGGCTTTGTGTAGGAGTCACACAGGGACATACTTCATATACAGTGGCACTGCTTTTGATTTCAGTCTGGCATGAGTTCCTTTTGACCAGCCTGTCCAGAATTTCTGGAAACCCCACAGAGTGGGCTGCATTCAGTACTTTGGGGAATTAGGATGAGATGGAAAAGAAAGCAGACTTTTTGTCATGCCACTGAAGCAGCAGTAAATACTGATTCACACAAGATGAGCTGTGGTTGTGGGTTTTTTGTTTGGTTTTTGTTTGGTTTTCTGTTTGTTTTGGTTGGGGTCGTTTGTTTGTTTGTTTGTTTTAATTTTCATTTGTTTTCTCCTTTTCCGGAATATGATCCTGGCAAGAAAAATAAACCCCAAGAAAAAGGTTGCATGTGACACAGTTTCAGAGGAGTGGACTCACTGTTGGTTCGTGCACACTGTCTGAAACACAGGCAATTTGTCTCAGCTGATTGCATAAGCTCCCTTTGTAGATAATGAAGAGAGAGACAGTTCCAAAACTCATTCTTCCCATGTGGATTACATGGCTCTTGTTGTAATTTAGATTTAGGGACACTTTCCAGGGTTGAGCCAGAGCATACCATTTCAATAAAATGCAATCCTACAGCTCTGGCAGACTGTTTCACCCACTTGAAACACCCCTGTATACAGACAACTATAAAAAAACCAGTGCTCTGTAGAAAGCACTTCTATTAAAAACAATGGATTAAGCCTCAAAAGTGGCTTTAAAAACCACGTTAAGCACAGGGAAAAGTCACAGAATCTCCTGTAGGTGTAAGATTTGTTTGTGATGATGCACTGCCTGTCTTCTCCTCAGGTACTTTTAGTGTTTGCTGAGGAAGACGAGCAGAGTCACGGGTTCCGCTGGGCGTGTGACAAGGCTGGATTTCGATGTCACATTGCCAGGACTCCTCAGTCTGCACTAGAATGTTTTCTAGACAAACACCACGACATTATCATCATTGACCATAGACATTCCAGATACTTCGATGCAGAAGCTTTATGCAGGTAAGCACAGTTTCAGTGTGAGTAATTCTTAACAACACAGTTAACACATCACCAAAGGTTTTTTGTTTTTATATGACATTCTTATAAACTCTATCCAGCATTGATTTTTTTGGTTTTAGACAGCTGTGCACTGGCAGCATCAAATACTGTTAGTTCAGTGCTTTACATCTGATAGCAGCAGCATTTTTGGTTGTGTCCTAGGGTCTGTGATCTCCACCTGTCTTGGAGCTAGCATTTGTTGTCATAATGAACTGTTGGGTATTTTTTTTGGTTTTCCTTTGTTGTTTGGTTGTTTAGGTTTTTTTTCAAATAGCTGGTTCCTTGTTTTCCCACTAAATCAACTGCAAAGATAGCACGTGCCACCAAGCACCTTAATTAATTCATTCACTTTAATTATGTTCTAATTTTTTTCAGTGTCACCTCCTGATAAATAATTCCCAATGTAAACAGGCAGTGTTTGGTGTGCACGTTTCCATATCTACAACATTTTAAAATACATTATGTAGAGCAAAATTGCATAGAGATTCCAAAAA